>JABSTQ010010157.1:0-298596 GCA_013358835.2 Ixodes persulcatus
ATGTTGTTACGACTTTGGAACAAAGCTCATGTCAAAATATAAAGTGCTAAACATGTGAAGAAACCATTAGTTTAACATTAAACGAGCTAGTAAAAGATAAATCAAATTACTTTGCGGTGCAAATGCTAATTACTATGGCATATCATTTATTACAAGCGATCACCCAGGACGGTCATATATTTTTTGTTAAGATTCATAATCTCTTTACCAGCGCGCTTCGCTGTTAATACTGAGCCCTGTGTTCTACTGAATGAGAGCTCCCTATCTCAATTTGATAAAGACAATGATATTACCTTTTTACGTGTTTGCATTGCTTTGGCTGTTTTCTGCTCACTAGAACCCAGTTTCACTATAGGGCACCAAAATCTTGTTCTGAATGGAAAGTACCTAATTGAGGAAGGGGCCAACATCGCCTATATTAAAGAGGCATTCGGTTTTTTATATCAAAGTGTGGTTGACAACAAGCACGGCTTGAGCACGAGTTTCGCGTCAGAATTTGAAGGAAAAGCGTCTTCAATCAGTGATTTGGTGAACGGTCGGTTCGCAACCGCTAATTAGGTGCCATCCACAGTTGTGCACTGTCGCGACACAAATGCATAGCGATAGTACAGCTGCAACGGGAAAAGAGTAGCACAAGTGACCCGACCGACCGGGCGGCAAAAACGCGACACGCGGCGCTAATTGTTCCCGAGCGCGCCGACAGCGAGAGTTCCAGGCACGTTCCCTGTCTCAACGCGGGTGCGTTCGGCAGAAAGCAGCCCATCCTAAAGCCCGCATTGTCAAAGCTATCTTATCCCTCAACTTTCTGTCGGGCCACCCCGCAATGAAACATGCAACCTGACTGGCACACTCGCTATCGGCGCGCTCGGGAACAATAGCGCCGCATGTCGCGATTTCGCCACTCCGGTCATCGGTCACTTGTGCTACTCTTTTTCCGTTGCAGCTGTACTTAATATATATTTAGTATTTATATCCTTGCTTCGCAATACTGATAAAAATATAGAGCTCTATCTGTATTCAGCATATCAAAACAATTGCCAGGTATATTTTGTTTCGTTTGACACCATTGTAGTACGATGTTAAGGGAAGGTGGATACTTTAATATTGTTAGAACCAAAGTTTTGTCGGCAATGTTTTATATCTAGCCCTGTCACGTTGCCAGGATTTCGTTTCGGGGGGAGGGGAGGGGGGGGGGGGGCATGACAAAATGCTGTTTGAGGGGGAGGGTGCCCTAAGCGAAAGGTCGTTCAAAATCAGTGTACTAAAAGTGCACTGAAGTATACTAAAAGTATACTTTCAGTGTGGTCTTTGTACTGAATGTATACTTTAAGTGTACTTAAAGTGTACGTCCAGTAAAAATGGTGGTGGACTGAAAGTATACTCGACCGTACAAAACTAGTACATGTAGTAGAATCGTAGTGCCGGCGGTAAAAAGTAGTTCAAAATCAGTATACAGGAAGTGGAGTTAAGTATACTAAAGGTCTACTTTGAGTGCTTACGGTCGGCGTACTCAAATTATAGTAACGGGTATATATATATATATATATATATATATATATATATATATATAGTGTGTGATTTTTTAGATCAACACATTAAAAACGCGATAGATAGCCCGATGCCGTTTTCACAGGATATTCGTAGCCTCGGCGGACTTTAGATGAGTAAACAAGTGTCGCAGTACGTTGTCTAATTAACGTTTTTAATTGACAGTGTAATTGACCATGATGAATTTTCAATTTTAAAGGGGCTATGAATAAACTCTCGCCCAACCGAAACAATTTGCGAAAAGGCGACGAGTTTTGGGTTATTCATAACTCAAAGTCTGCCTTCCGTCGCCTGATAAAAAAACAGCGCTCTGGACAGAGTGCAGGATGTTATGCTTGCGTAGTCGCTTCAGACGCACCGTTTGAAGTATGATCCTGGAGCATTCACTAAAAGCTCGCTGTCAAAAGTGTGCAAGTTTGTTCATGCTGAATCCGACAGCACTTTATAAGGGTTGTAACTTCACTAGAAAATAAAAAAATGCATGGAACTCCAATATGCGAAGGTCTCAGTAACACAAACACATATGCCATTAGCGACACAAAACCGCTAAGTCACTCTCATTTTCCCCGCCCCTGCCGCGCGTGGTTCTTGAATTGGGGGAAGAAAGTGAAAAATTTGATAAATAAATATCTCAAAGCCCCTTGCTGTTTCGTGAATAGTTTTGATTGGGTTACGCTCCAATAATGACTGCCTCTAAAACAGCAATAGAAAAAAGGTAATTTACGGATTTCAGTTAATTAATAAAAATGTTGCCACGGTTATCCACCCATGTAATGTCCGCTGAGTCGCACGACACACTGAAGACTGCATCAACGTGGCAGCAAGCCCTTTTTTTTCTAAAAACCTGTTGATTAAAAAATATCACCGGGTATACAGCTGACATAATGTGACAAAATAATGCTTCATTTCTCATTTCACTACAGACCACGTGGTCCAAAAGTTCCCCGGGGAAACGACCGGCACTGGCACTGTCAGAGCATACTTACGTCGCAAATGGAGCATGGACTATAGCCCTAAAAAAAGCACAAATAGAAACGTTAGCTACATTTTACGCCACGGAAAGTAGCGTTATCTAACTTGTCAATAATTATTTTAGCTAGTCATTTCTACTATATTTATCAATTGAAAAGTCTACTTTTATTGCAAAGATAGTTTTTTTTCCCTGAACTGTATTTGTTACCTTTATTGCAGAATACAAGTTTACTGTAAAACACTGTCAGCACTATTCTGAAGCTAGACGATCGAGGGCAATTGCACCAAGTGTTTGATGCTGCTGATGCAAAAGCATGCACATGTCTGTTTTCAAAATGCACCGCCACTTGCGTGCTGCCTCATAGGCTAGTAGACAAATAACGTTTGCAGGATGATCCAGTGTTTTTGTAATGCAGGTCTCAGCTCACTATACCCTGTTTCAGATATCTGCATCCACAGCAAGCAAAAGGACAGGAGGCAAAGAAAACCACGGCTAATAACGGGGACAGAAGATGCTCCACCTTGCATAGTCACATGCAGCGCAAATCAACTTCTGAACCGCATAAGCGAAGTGGTGTTATGAATGGAAGCTCGCTCTGAAATTGGCTGGAGAAATCGGCGCCTGCATGTGACAACCTCAAGCTTTCACCGAAAGTGTTTCATTGTGTAGATTTATGTTGCAAAACTCTAAGACATCTGAATTCACGTGAAAAGAACTTGACAATTGCAACAACGAACACGCCAACACAGTGGATCAAGAGTTCCACGCTGTAAAAGATCGACGTAAATTTTACGTGTCTTTCCCTCGGCAAAAAAAAAGTCGGCCACGCTCATTGTTTACAAAATACGAGGTTGCCCTCATTATTTACTTGTCGCGAGAGCCGAGCCTTCCAGAAAAGCCGAGATCCCAGGAGTGCAAGCATGCGCAGATGAATCAGAATAGCCTTGGCGACGAAGGAGAAATTGCTTGATATAGTTTCGGTTTTACACTGAGAAAAGCCTAAAGTTAAGATAAAACCTAAGATTGACTAAATTTTTGTTAATTGTTTACAAAATTGATATAGTGACATTATTATCATTAATATATATTGATTTGCTTAGTTTTGTCTTAAAAAAAAAAGAACAAAAAAATAGACTTTTGAAAACTGCGCATGACCATCGCAATTGCAATCAGCTTCCCTTCGGCCGCCGGCGCCGTTGGAGTTCCGGAGGCTTCGAGCATCGCTCCCTTTTTACGTTTTAACCGTTTTAGCGGATATTTTAGATATCTTAGTTGCGAATACCGTGTTCAAGAATAGCAAGGGATTACTGAGAGCTGGGAGACACTGCGTCTTACCAACGCAAGTAAGTGGCAGACAGTCATGGCCGACTGGTGCAAGCCCAGGTGAGGAAGTTTCGTTTGTTTCTGCGTAGTGCGCCGCTGTTTTACCATGTGCTTGCTAAGCTATGCTTGATTCTAACTATGCTCTACCCGGTGTTATTTCGTCATTTGAAAAGAGCGTATCTTCAAAATGTATGGCTCTCTCCGCAGAGTGAGAAAGATTCACGTGCGGCGGAACGGAGGGCGAGCCGAGGGCCTGTCGGTGGCGCCGTCCTACGACGCTTGCCCGACGACGCTTTTGCGGAGCGTTTTAGTGCAGTCTGACGGCAGATCAAGCAAACACAGGTCATGCTAGTTGTGACGTGTGGTCCTAACAGCCTCTCGCCAACGATTTGTTTCATAAAGCGGGAGCGAGAAAAGCGTTACAAGAGCGAGCAGCATGATTTCTTGCCTGTGCTGATGCCTGTGCCGTAGAGACGTGCGGTCTCTTTGCGTATGCCGAAGCGGCACGCTTTCTAAGTTTACGATTGCGTGATGTAAATAAAGTGAGTTTGGATGTCACGTTTGTTAGTGGTGGCGAAAGCCGCTTCAAAATGCAGAGCAGTTAGAGGAAGCAGAAACGTGAAAAAATTCGAAAAGGACCTGAATATTCGATGAAGTTGAAAGACTACCAACGTACCAACTCGCCCAGTTATTCTTTGTCAAAGAATAATAGACGATAGTAATACTTTAAATAAATGCCAACTATTGAGTGGTTGTTACAAATTTGTAATTGATGCAGTACAGCCCTACGCTGCTCTAGTGCTTTTATGATATCAGATAAGGTTTAGGATAGTTCATAGCAACCATTTATGTACGACTCATTATATTGAATCTTCCCTCTAAAAGCTCGAACTTATATAAAAAATGTGCAAATCATAAATGAAGCCGCACCACTGCATGTGTAATAGCATGTGACTTGCATATATGTTCTCAGCAAAAGAAAAGGATGCATTCAAAAAGGGCCGATCATTTTGTGTCCTCTGTGTTGGAGCTTCTTTCAGGTACACGCAAAATGTGGTGTCTACGTCTAAAAGAGTGGAATTGACGTTTCCCGCAGGGCTGCAGGCCTGACTCAGTTTGGGCTAGCAGGTTGCAACCTATGGGAACCTGCAGGGAACTGCATCACAAGAGTAAAAGTGACGTCCGCCCACTGATCTCTATTATGGGTGGCTGAATGGTGCGTCGAGCAGACAGGTATGAAGCCGCCGGAAGTAAGCGGCCTGTCCTGATAGCGAGTGCTTGACAGGCTTTTCGATTCTCCCAAGTGCTGGTCCAAGCAACGTTCAGGCGCTGGGTTTTTTCTTGTCATCCCAAGAGAGCCTGCTTGTTGCGGAGTAACAGTGCATGCGGACCCGAGAAGTCTCCTGGGAAACCATTCGATGTGAAAATTTTGAGATTCTATTTTATCAAAAAGTGCATATGTCCCACGTTCAAATGTCTTATTCCTGGGATTTAACCCGGAAATAATCTCTGCAGCGCACTGGCACATGCGGAGAAGCGCACTGAACAAAGCGAATTCATCGCAATGGTGACTTTGCGAGCGCTTTGAAAGGTTTGAATGGCATAAACGACTTTATTTTTGCGAGCTCAATATTTCATACATTTTATGAAGTATTAGTGTTAAGAATACTTTGCAGGTACAAAATTTCACAATCAGGAGTAATGTTCAATGCATTCGTATTCATGGGGTTACTTTTTTGCAGGACCAATTTTAAGCAATTTCGATGAACTCGCAAAACCTAAGCCTTTGTAAAACTTTAGTAGTTTACAGTTGTACAATTAATCTTGAAACCAATATTGAATACCGTAATTACTAAACTTCTAAAATAAAATGTTAATATTAGTACAGCCCTGAAAATGGCCATTCTCGAATGTTTTCGTTGTGGCCTTCATTAATTCATATGTGCTTAAAATGTAGCAGCTGCAACCTTGAATCTGAAAATGGCTATTGTTTGTCACACATTTGCTTTATGGTGCCTACGATTTTAGGTAATAAATGTTGTGCCCTACAATGAACACTATTACCTGTAGCGGAGCCCTGGGCATGCAAAGAATTCACACCACCAATGTCTGACATATCAGGCTTTCAAAAATGCTATGTCCGATTTTCCTCACCCTTCTGTCAGGATGAAGTGGTTACTACCTTGCCTTCCTCACATAGTGGTCCTTTGAGCGAGTTATGTGGTGTTATATCATAAGGTGGCATAGGGTCATTTTCTCTTCTCTTTTTACGCAGGATGTAATGACACACTATCATCACAAAGGAGACTGTACAGTGAGGCAGGCTCGGAAACTTGAATAAAGTGATAAGTAGGATTTCAGTTTCTGTCTTATCAATTATGTGAAGAACAGTGATCATAATGTTTGTATGCTACACATACATACCTTCAGTTGAAAATTGCAATGCATCTTTTCTTTATGGCTTTTCTCACACAGTTTCAGAAGACGCTGGTACGTCATTTTTATGAGAAATGTTTACAAATAGAGGTGGCAAAGATTTCCTCGTAATTTTCACATACATAGCCGCAACTCAAAATGACAACTCTCCTAGTCAATGTTGGAAGACGGCAGTACATTATTTTCACGAGGGAAGATTTTAAAATTATTCGATTGTCATTTTCACGTCTATACTCGCAACTTAAAAACGCGGTGCATCTTTTTTTTTTTTGACAACTTTTCTCACATAATTTCATAACATGATTGTACGTCATTTTGACGAGAAATGTTTGGAGATAGAGCTGCCAAGGCTTTCCTCGGATATTTCCTGACTCATTTTTAAAAGTGCATCTCCCGATAATGACACCTCTGCATTATCATCAATTAAGTGTTGTCAACGGTGTTTCTTAACATTTCACGAGAATGGAGCTATGTGTCATGAAATTTAACAAATTGGAATCCAGCCGTTCAAAAAAACACCTTTGAAAAGTCAGCTTTTAAAATGCAGGCGCCGATTTTTCTGGACAATTTTAGACCGTTAGTTCCATTCAGAACGCCCGACATACACGGCGTCCCAGATAACTTAAACCAAACTTAAAAAACACCGGAGCGCTCTGCAGGAGTGAAATCAGCTGTCATTAGCAACCGTCTTGCGAAAGTGCACAGATTTTTTTAATGCGCCTAGTTATCTAAATAACAAAGATTAATCAGCTAACCTTTCAAATATTCTTTTGAGGGCCAAGATGTCAATTGTGAAGTTGCAGGGCGCACTGAGAAACACCCAATTAAAGTGTTTGCAACATAATACGCTTTCGTGGTTTTTTCCGGCCTTCAAAGAGCTTACAGAAAAAGGAGCACGCAAAGTGCACCTTGTTGAAAATAGTTTAATGGGGTGTTTTTTAATGCGCTCTACAACTTTCCAATGCACACCTCAGCTTTTAAATGAAGATTTCAAAAGTTAGCTTGTTAGTCTAAATTAAATAACTAGGCACACTAAAAAAAAAAAAAATGCGTGCACTTTCGCAAGAGACTTGCTAACAGCGTACAGTTGGTTTCACTCCCGCAGAACGCCCCGGTTTCTTTTTAAAGTTTGGTGCAAGTTACCTCGGACACCCCGTATATATGTACTAGTAGTGTACATTTAGTGCACAAAAAGCATACATGTAGTGTACTAAATGTACACTTATATTATGCTAGATGTGCACTCGAGGTGCACTTATGGTATACTACATATGCACTTGTGCTGTGCTAAAAGTATACTATTTTGCTTCATAAAAGTGTGAAACTAGTACGATTTCAGTATATACGCTAAGTTCACTATTAGTATACATTCAGTATACTGATTTCGACCGACTTTTCGCTTAGGGTGGAGAGGATGTCCCAGCAAAATGGAAGATTTCGAGGGGGGGGGGGCGGGCCCCATGCCCCTCCCCCCCCCCTGGTTACGTGCCTGATCTAGCGATATATGACTTGTTCTTAATTCTAAGAAAATCGACTGTTTTTTCGTACGTCGGGTGGTCCTAAACAGCGGTGAATTTAAACGTTGCGTCGCTAGAGAATAGGTGTATGATTCTTCCAAAATTCATTTTTTGATTTATTTATAAACACTGCAGACTCATGTTAGAGTCCAAGCAGAAGTGAGCATCACAAATAGAAACATAATAGGTAACACCGAGAAGATATCAGTACCAGCTGCAAGTTGTAACTAAAATCGAAGGAAAACACGAACAACAAAAACATAAGAAAACAATCGAATGAGTTGAACTTTCAAATTTGAAATACATTATCCGACACTTGTACTTTCTACTATGTTCTTTAGTGGCTGGTTCCATGTGGTTATTTTCATGGGAAAGAACGAAAATTTGAATGTATCATTATGCGCACAAAACTCCTGAATCCTTTTGCCGTTGTTAAAACGAGTATTTGCGCACGATACTCGGGTTACGTAAGGACATTAGTCTAGGTGAATTAAATCATTATATATCAAGTACAACATTTTAACCTCTTTTTTAGCGCCAGGCTTGACGCGTTTCAAGTACAAGAAAACAGATCGAACTGCAGCCCTCTGTACCAAATACCATGTAAGCCAACACTGGCAACTCCGGAAGAGCGCGGCGAAAAGTGATGGCAGCGCCCCTGGCGACCTCGGAGTCTCCGCTAGGAGACGAATTTTACACAAATAATTGTTTTTTCTGTCTCAGTGTGAGGTAACCAATGAAAACAAAATGTCACGGGTATTCGCTGCTTCAAATGTTGAACATAGGTGCCACCTCATGAGTGCATGACTATTTCTTAGCATGGGAATGATATTAGAGCTTTCAAAGGGCAATTTTGGGGTTCTCCTGAAGAATACACTATGTCACAACTTATGTAGCCCGGCAAAACGCAAATGCACCTTCGCGCTGTATATTTTCTTTAAAGGGAATGTACAAACATTTCAGAACATAGCTACGTTTCAAATTCATTGTTTTTATCGATGAATATGTTTTGTTGTTGCAATTACCATTTCTCAAGAATGTCTCGCTTATAACCGTTTTGTCGAATAGGCTAGCTGGCTAATCACGTTAAGATCGTCTCCGGATGAAGAAGCGGAAGGCAATTTCGAACCCCGTACTATCGCGGACAATATGAGCTGAAACAGCGCTCCGGCCGGCGCACGGTACTACCTGCGCCGCCTGTCGACTTGCTTCTCACACACAGTGCACCCTGAGGCCGAGATAAATTAACTCTTGCGCTCGCTGCGCCACTGCGTTCTTCCGGCCGTCTGCAAGCGAGACAGTGTGTGCGACAGCGGGCGTGTGTGTGGTAGGCGGAAAGGGGGGGACGGAAGGTTACAATTGTCGTCCCTATTTTGCAATTGTTTTACTGCATTCTATCGCGTAGAATGACGTAGGAAAAACGCTTACTGGTGAAGAAAAAATCTTGAGGTATTTTAAATTGCAGCTGCGATTATCGTTTTTAAAAGGCACATCAAAAGACATTTCAGGTTGTTGTTGTTTTATTAAGTGCATGCACAAAGCAGGACATCGTAAAATATAGGCCAAAATCTTTATACCGGATTTAGGCCGGCTCCAAGGTATTTACTTTTTCTTTATTTTTCATAGAGTACAGTTGTCTAAAAAAAACGGTAACCATACTTGTTACTGCAAAGGTTTTGTAACCTTGATGGGCATAAAAGGCTTCAAAAATATTATTTCTTTATTACTGGGGAAACGCGTTTGTTTTAAACAAACAAGTTGCTGACAACACACCGGTGTTTTATTTACGAATTCCTAGTCTTAATAAAGTGTGACAAACAGTCATATAATTGCCAGGAGAAGGAGCTTGAAACATCATCGAAAGAATAATCGCAGAGGTCAATGTCAGACACAAAAGACTAATAGTCGGCGTGGAAGTTCAACTGGACTCTGCAAAAAGATTAGGATCAGAGATGCACGACACAAAAGTATGCACTGGTTAACGGCTTCAAACAGTGTGTCGCAACCGTATTAGCAAGCTTTGTTCCAATCGGCAGAAGCCCGGTTCAGGGGTCCTGAGGCGCAGTAAAACTTACGAAAGAAGTTATTACCGCTTCATTTTCCCCTAGCCCGTGACCACGGCTGTCATCCTCTCTGGTAAGGAATCGTAGAGCGCGGCCACGAAGTCTGGTTCGGCCAGAAGCCTCTCCCATTCACGTCTCACTGCTTCCCACATTTCGTCGGCAGTGGCGCGGTAGAGGGGACGCAGTGACAGGGCTATTTTGGCGCGCCTCCGAACGTGTTCGATGATATTCAGATCGGCACCTTTCGGGGGCCAAGGCAACTCCATCAGGCAGCGCTTCTCGAGAAGATACGAGCGTGACAATGCATGTTCCACTTCGGTGCTTTTTTGAAATGCACTGAAATGCAGGCTAGCTGAAAACGTGAACATTGGGCTGCACGACATACGCATCGTGATGGTGGTTCCGTCGGCCAGTATTTTCGCTAGCAGACGACCGGAAGAGCGCAGTGGCGCAGTGAGCGCAAGTGATAATTTATCTCGGCCTCAAGGTGCGCCGTTTTTGTGGAGCGATTCGACAGGCGGCGCAGGTAGTACCGTTCACAGGCCGGAGCGCTGTTTCAGCTCATAGTACATTACTGCGATGTGAGTATGCTCTGGACGAAGTCGGTTGTGCACATGCAAATCTGACGCTATTATTCAAACTAATAAAAGCGGAGTTACAAAAAACCAGGCTTCTCGCGCGTGCCAAAAGAAAAACAGAGCAGAGCGTAGTAGCGCAGATAAAGGTGATTTCGGTCACGTTATATATGCGCACAAATTCCCTTTGTTAGCGCCGGGACGACTAACTTCGTCTGAGTCTTCTACGATAACTTCCATTTTTCAAAGTTCACTTTCTTTTGATATTTGAGGCTTTGCTGTGCCGGCGCGATCTCTCTTCCTCCTGCTTTTATGTTGTTGTTTTTTTCTTTTTTTTTCTCCGTTTTGTTTACTTGACGTTGGAACCATCGCATATCTTGCTTTGCCTTGTTTGGCTTAGTTTTTACTCTCTTTCCTTCGTTTCGGTGCTTACTACCACCGGTTCGTCTACTACGCTATGCCCGGACATTTTGAGGGCCGTCTTGAACTTTGTTGTTGTTGTTGTTTTCTTTCACTGTCGTCTGGGATAACCTCCTATCTCCGCCTTCGATAGACTTTCTAATTCGAAACCTTCAAGTGTGTTTTTTTTTATATTTATTAAATATATTGAAATGTGTAAGCTCGGCATACATTTCGATTCGGGTTTTATTTGTTTACGCGGGCACATCTGCTATGGCCGGGACATCATTTGTTGATCAACCGGCCGCCTTCGGGCATACACCAGCTCATGCTTGGAGATGGCAGGCATGCCATGTGCTGCCTACCACTCCAAAAAAAGGTTTCTGCTATGTGGTGGAAAATCCTTCTTCCTTTTCCGGAAGACCCAACAAACGTGAGTAATTAAGTTACTACAGCATTCAAATTAAACTAGAAGAGCTATCCAAGTCTGGTTTCAAAATCGCCTTTGACGTCTTAACAGACGATTATGACAACTAGACGAGGATCGCGGAGAACTTCACGGACGACAAACCAGATGCACAACTGAACACCCAGTCCAATGTAGCCGGGTGGCCAGCCAGTCAGATCTGTCATCCTGCTTGCCAAGTCCAACTGCAATAGTAATAATAATAATAATAATAATAATAATAATAATAATAATAATAATAATAATAATAATAATAATACATACATGCATACATACATACATTTTATTGACTCAGTGGGACAATTAAAGAGGTATATGTTTGCGGGCACATCAAAGCCAGCGAAGGGCTTGTGGGATGACACCCTAAAAAAATGAGAAATGTCCGCTTAAGTGATAAGGTAAAGACATTACCTTAAAAATAAGAACTCAAAGATAATAAAACTCTCCCCACCCCCCTTCCTCGCCCCAACCCCCTCCCCCTTTCCCGATTGTAGCACACAGTACTAATTATGAAAAAAATACAGCATACGAAAGCAATATACAAATGAATGTAGCAATGTTAATAAAATTAACACTTACAAACGCGAGTCCAAAATAATAATAATAATAATAATAATAATAATAATAATAATAATAATAATAATAATATTAATAATAATAATAATAATAATAATCAATCAATCAATCAATCTTTATTATACAGTGCCCAGGAACAACCCTGACGTCTTGGTGCAGGTACACTGGTGGAAAAAAAAAAAAAAAACATTATACACATTTTCGCAGGAAAGAAGATACATTTTTAAGCATAATACTAGGTAGTGCACGAGTAATTAGTAGAATAAAATAAAAACGAGGCAGTAACAGTAGAAACAGAACACAAGACCGTAGGACACCAAGTGCACCACCAGAAAGAACGGCATGGAGATGACGAAATTCAGACATAACAGAGTCAATCAGCGATGCTCATCCTGCACGGGCAAGTTTTTAATATAAAGGACAAAGGCCCTGTAGCAAGGGGGGGAAATATCAAGTCTTTCAGAGTAATGATTCAAACGCTGTGCCATTCTCACAATTGGGTTTACCGGACTAAACGTTCTAGACACATAACAAGATGACCGAAGACGAGTAGGCACACGTGGGACCCTAAGGCACAGTTCCGATAACAGGTTCGGAGAATCGATGAGTCCATGCAGCGTTTTAAACAAAAATAGTAAGTCCGCGTTCTTCCGACGCCGGTGCTAGCTAAGCAAACCAACACGCTTTAACGCGGACTCATATGTTAAGCAGTGAACATCCTCCTTTATGTAGCGATGTTTAAAGATAGAAACAAACTTTCTTTGCACACGTTCGATCACCAAGGAGTGACTTTTAGAAATTCCATTCCAGACAACTGAAGCATATTCTAACTGCGACCTGGATAGCGAACAGTATAACGTGATAAAAGCAGTCGGGTTTTCAAACTCCCTGGTTAAGCGAGAGGCAACGCCCAACATTCGCAATGACGAGTTAACCACCCTACCAACAAGATCAGAGAAACGCAACCCAGAATCAACCATGACTCCAAGATCTTTCATTACACCTGCTCGAGACAAAGTCTCTCCTTGAATATTATATGCAAAAGAGATATTGTGAGTTTTCCGAGAGAGCGTCATGACCTTGGTTTTGGACGGGTTCAAGAAAAGGTCGTTTTCAGAGCACCATCGGTAGAAAGAACATGCATCTTCCTGGAGCTTAGCACAATCATGTTCAGTAACTATTTCTCAATAAATTTTTATATCGTCAGCATATTGCAGGAATGAAGAATTTAAAACAGCAAAAGAGACGTCATTTACGAAAATTGTGAACAGAAGGGGTCCTAAAACAGATCCCTGAGGAACGCCAGAGCGAGCCTTGTATAACGAAGAGTTCATGTTGTTGACCCGGACATACGCCTCTCTCTCTGACAAATAGCTTCTTAACCAGTCGTGTACTGAGTCACATACTCCATAGGAGGAAAGTTTGGATAAAAGAATAATGTGATTGACTACGTCAAAAGCCTTGCTTAAGTCAAAGTAGACAACGTCTAACTGACCTCTGTTACATATCACACGAGATGCGACAGACATAAAGCTAACAAGATTAGTAGTAGTTGATCTCCCGCTCATAAAACCATGCTGATTGGGAATTGCTAAGTTTCGAAATTTGAAAGAGAGGAATTGATGGACGACCATTTCAAAGAGCTTAGAAAATGGAGAGAGAAGAGAAATAGGTCTATAGTTACAAATATCACCTTTGTTCCCTGACTTTAAGACCGGAACAACAGCAGCGACTTTCCACGTTTCAGGAAAGGTTCCCAACCTTAACGAGTTGTTAAATATAGAGCACAGTACCGGCGTGAATATGTCCTGATAAGTTTTGAGAATCGCCGAGGGAATGCCGTCGGGCCCTACTGATAATGTTGCTCTCATTTTCTTAATACAGGACCGGACGCTCTCCTCATCGACATTAATGCAACTTAACAACTCACCTAACCCATCTAAGTGAGGCAGCGCAGGTGCAGAACGCTGCGTACTATCCCTATAGACTGACCTAAAATGCTCAGCGAATAACTCAGGCACGGACTTCAAGTCGCTCTCGTGATTATCCAGGACAATCTTCGACTCGATAAGCCTCCCAGAGCGTGAATTATTGTACCTCCAGAATTTCTTCGGATTATTGACAAGATCTGATTCCAATGAGCAACGATAAGCCTGACGGTCGCGATCTAGGACTGTCTTACATTGCTTTCTGCAGCTCTTGAATTCTACCTCCCACTTTAAAAGACCACTTTTCTTAAACTTCCTGTGAAAAAAGTTCTTTCTTTTCAGTAGTGTTTTTAGTTCATTAGAAAACCAACTAGGAAAGCGAGGTTTCTTTAAAGATCGTAATGGGATGAATCTGTCGATGGCCTCTTGAATTAATCTCGTAAAGAGAGCTATCCGCTCATTTACATCAGAGGATTCCAAGACCGGAAACCAATCAACACTCGAGAGGTGGTGGAACATCCCGATGTAGTCTCCTGATGATAAATTGTATAAGATGCGTGGAGGAGAAGCCTCAATAGGAGCGCGAATCGAGGAATCAACAAAAGGAAGCACTAAATCAAGGGAAGGATGATAGTTATCCAGAGGAACCATAGGAACTTCACTTCGGGCTACACGCACGCAGTCCATGTTTGAGAGGCATAAATCTAAGGCATTACCCTGGTGGTTGAGAATATCGTTGTGTTGTGCAAGATCTAAAAAAGAAACAAGGTTTAGGAGGTCGTTGCCTTTCTGCTTGCAATAAACGTTGTCAGTAGAAACGTTAAACTGCGTCCAGTTGATGCCTGGAGCATTACAATCACCTAACACTAAGATATTACACCCGTGTAACTCGTTAACGGTGTTCTCTATGCCAGCAAGACAAGTGCGAAAGTCGTCGCGCGTGTTTGCGGAGGCAGGTAAAATAGGCCAACAAAAAGACGTACCTTCTTTGCACACTAAAGTTCTACCCATAAACTCTCGGGAAACTTTTCTAAATCAACTCGCGTCTTTTCGAGCGGAAACACCTGTCAACGGCCATTAACACGCCGCCTCCAGTTGTATCACGCGTGAACAAGTCGCGGTCACGCCGGTGCACCACAAAAGAAGGTGGAAAGTAATCGGAGGACCCAATGTCACAGCATAACCAAGTTTCCATTAGACAAAATATAGAATAATTGGATAGGGTAACGTTAGAAAAAAAGCATTCGGTTTTTGTGCGTATGCCGCGGACGTTTTGATAGAATAAATCTACGTCAGGCATCACTTGTCACCACCGGTCGTTGGAGGTCCCTCTGAAGCGTGGAGCATGTCTCTCCGAAGGGTTCCTCTGAAAGGTTTAAAAAGGCAGGATTTAGGCCACACAGCTGGATCAGCAGGTGGTAAATAATAATAATAATAATAATAATAATAATAATAATAATAATAATAATAATAATAATAATAATAATAATAATAATAATAATAATAATAATAATAATAATAATAATAATCAATCAATCAATCAATCTTTATTATACAGTGCCCAGGAACAACCCTGAGGTCTTGGTGCTCGTACACTGGTGGATAAAAAAACAAAACAAAAAAAAACATTATACACATCTCCGCAGAAAAGAAGATACATTTTTAAGCATAATACTAGGTAGTGCACGAGTAATTAGTAGAATAAAATAAAAACGAGGCAGTAACAGTAAAAACGGAACAAAAGACCGTAGGACAACAAGTGCACCACCAGAATGAACGGCATGGAGATGACGAAATTCAGACATAACAGAGCCATTCAGCAATGCTCATCCTGCACGGGCAAGTTTTTAATAGAAAGGACAAACGTCCTGTAGCAAGGGTGGAAAATATCAAGTCTTTAATAATAATAATAATAATAAACAATCAATCAATCAATCAATCAATCAATGTTTTTATTCGTGCCCAGGAACAACCTTGCGGTCTTAGTACAGGTGTACTGAGTTAACATGTAAGGTATAACAGGGCATAAAGCTATAGTACAGACAACACACACAACGGACAAGCCCTAAAAACAAAAATACACTAACAAATTATAAAAAAAAACACAAAGCCACAACACACGATAAGCTTAATGGTCCTACTGCCATCACCAATTGCTAGAAAAAAAAAGGCATTCAACGTGTGGAATTTAGGTGTGAACGCCGCAAGTTAGTGCCTACAGTTCAAATTTAAGTGATGGCCTTCAACGTTTTTACAAACTGCAGCGTATTATTGTTAAATATATCGAGTGTTTCAGAAAAAGAATTATAAGTATGCCCAAGTCTGGACACAGGATCGTGGAGGTTGAGTGGACGCCTATTGCAGAATGACGCATTTTGCCTTGTTATTTTTAGAGGGATTTTTAAGAGTACTCTTGACGTCAATACCGTGCAATCAGTGACGGCATGGACAAGTTTGTATAAAAATAAGTTATCGGCAAGTTCTCTCCTACGACGCAGGGTAGGTAGTGCCACGCTACGCTGAACTGGGACAGGGACATCAGTAGTGGTGGGCACAATGCGCGCTGAGTAACGATGTCTATAAATGGAAAGAAACTTGTTCTGAACCCGTTCTATTTTCAAGGAATTTGTGGCACAAATTCCATTCCATACAACAGAAGCGTATTCGAGCTGTGGTCGACACAATGCACTGTAGAGTATAAGAAATGTGCAGGGGTTAATAAACTCCTTAGTGATGCGGCACGCACTACCGAGCGTGCGTAGAGCCGCGTTCACGATGTGATCAACATGACTGGAGAAATGTAAGGTGCTGTCAAACACCACGCCAAGATCTTTGATTCTGTTCATGCGTTCCAAAAGGTCTGTCTGAATAACATATGGGAATACAATGTTATGTGTCTTACGAGTGTACGACACGACTTTTGTTTTAGAGCTATTTATCTTCAGGTCATTCTCACGGCACCATTCTTCAAAATCATCAACATCTCTCTGTAGCAAAACACAGTCTCGGTCTTCTCGTACCTCCTTAAACATCTTAATATCGTCTGCGTACTGAAGAAAAGAAGAGTGACGAATCACAGTCGAAACATCATTAACAAAAACTGAAAATAGAAGAGGTCCGAGAACGGAGCCCTGAGGCACACCCGTTGTCGCCTCATAAGTAGCAGAAGAATTATAATTCGAGCTAACAAAGCACTTCCGGCCACGCAAGTAACTTTTGAGCAATGAAAGCAATGAGTTGTGAATATCTAGCTTTGACAGTTTAGCTAGTAACATCTCATGATTAACAACGTCAAACGCTTTACTCAAGTCAAAGTAAATCACATCAAGCTGGCCTCTGTTAGCGACGGCGTGAGCAGCGGTTGACATAAAACAGGTGAGATTGGTTGTGGTCGAGCGACCCGCCATAAAACCATGTTGGTTAGGGATAAGAGAACGCTTGAGATTGAATGACAATATTTTGTGTAGTGCCACTTCGAGGAGCTTCGAAAATGTGCAAAGAAGAGATATAGGTCTGTAGTTCGACACATTTGTTTTTGGACCGGACTTATGCACAGGTACAACAAGTGCCGTTTTCCACATGGCGGGAAAGACCTCATTCTTTATGCAGTTGTTAAAAATATGTACGAGAACAGGAATAAATATGGCACTGTATGCCTTCAAGAGGACCGACGGGATACCATCATGGCCGGAAGACAATGATGGTTTCATTTTGTTTACACACTCATGCAGTAGCGCCTCGTCAAAGAGTGCAATACAGGATGCATTCCCAGAGACAGCTGGCGCGGCAGTAGTTGAAGGGGTTGGATGATGCTTAAAAACGGACTGGAAGTGGCGTGCAAAAATTTCACAAACATCTGTCGTCGAGTTTCCCTGTGAGTCCAGCAGGGTGATCTCTCCTCTACCTTTTGTCTGGGACCGAGAGCGAACATACTTCCAGAATTCTTTTGGATTTTTAGTTAGCTGCAACTCGACGGAATCAGTGTACGCCTGACGATCACGTTTAAAAACTTCCTTGCAGAGAGACCTAAAGCGCCCAAAATCTGATTTTAATTCGGGGGTATCGTTCTTTTTAAACTTTCGATGAGCGCGCAATTTCTTATTCATTAGAGTACGTAATTCGTGCGAGAACCAGAAGGGAAACTTTGAACCTGATGTTTTACGTAACGGGATGAATTGATTCATTCCTTCTCGAACGATTCGAGTGAAATCGCGAACCTGTTGATCAACGTCAGAGCACTGAATGATTGAGGACCAATCGTAATTGGAGAAATAATCGTACAAACTAAGATAATCTCCAGCGGCAAAATTATGTCTATTCCCTTCAGGATGTCTCCGTGAACAACGTCTCATGCCCCGTCGGACAGGTATACTAATATACAATGGGGGGTGATATCCGTCGGGGTGAACCAAGCCTCACGCACCCGCAGTTACATCTATGCAGTCAAGATCTGAGAAGCAAAGATCAAGCATGTTGCCTTGGGTGTTCGGGATACAGTTATATTGTTTTAAGTTCGTAAATGATGCAAAATTTAGCAAGATATTAGATTTTTGAATAATATAGTAATGTTTTGAGGACGCAGAGGCAGTTTCCCAACATATGTTGGGGACATTAAAATCGCCGAGAACCATAAATTTAAATTTTTCAAGGGCGTTGGTTGTGCGCTCAATGCCTAGTAGACATTGACTGAAATCATCAGGAGAGGTGTCAGGGGGCAAGTAATAAGCACCCAGAAGGATACCCTCGCCATTCGCACATTGTAGCTCTACCCACACTGACTCAAATGATGTCTCGAGATCTGGACGCCTAACACATTGCATTGACGCATCAATTGCTATCAGCACCCCACCCCCCGTCTTTTTGAATGTAGAGAACGCGCGATCACGTCGAAATACTGTAAAATTAGGTGGGAAGAGATCAGATGAAGAAATATTTGAACAAAGCCAGGTCTCGGTTAGCACAATAATAGATGCATGAGTTAGGGTTACGTTAGAAAAAAATTCATTAGCTTTCGTGCGGAGACCTCGGACATTCTGATAATAAATGTCTAGTTTAGGTATCAGTTTCGGTATTATTGGAGAGAGGTGTTTGGGATACCGCTTGATAGGTGCGGCTGTCAGTCAGCTGGCCTGTGAACTCCTTGAAGAGGCTTCCCTCTGGCCAGAGGAGGGGATCAAAAAGTTTCTCCATTTCGTCATCCGCAGCCGTCACGTGGAAGGACGAGTAGCCCTCATGCCGTGTCTTGAGCCGGGTGCACACGAGCTCGCGAACAGGGCCCCTTCTCTGGATGTGGGCCTGAAGGCCTGCAGGATTACAAGATGGGCCGAGACGCGTCACAAACACAGCGCGTTGGTGACGTGGACGAGGGGGTAGCAGTGCCACAGGTATACAGCTGGCTGCCGCACTTCCCCTCAACAACGGACGCCTTGCCGTGGGGGACTTGTGCCCCGCCCCGCGGAACCCAGCCAAGTTCGATGGGGCCTGACGGCGTGGGTGCCCCGAAGGTTGGACAGGTTCAGCGAGGTCGGTGCGCGACTCGTTCAAGGTCGCAGAGAGACCGTCGACCGGCGCGCTCGAAGAGGCCTCCCCTGCGAGAAGAGGGGTGCCTCCTCCTCCTCGCGCCGAAGAAAGCGGATGATGGGGGCTCGTCACCGCGGCGTAGGAAAATGGCAGCTGTCTTCCGCCGGCCGGCCCCATTTGGCACCGAGTCTCGCGCACAGCTCTGAGTTCCGTTCGCAAAGACTGTATGGCACTCGCCTGCAGCTGGGAAGACTGCCTGTACTCGCGGCGAAGCTGCGCGTTCTCGTCCCGAAGAGCAGCAAACTCGTCCGTGAGGAAGGAGATCCCCTCGAGGGAGTCGAGGAGGAGGGCCCGTAAGGATTCCATGTCTGCGTTGGTACCGCCGGGGGAGGAGGAAGCTGGCCCCTCCGGACGGTTGGAAGCGGTCGGGGAGGGCGGTGCGGAGTGGTGGCTGAGCGATGCTTCGTCGAGGCCGTCCTGGCTATCGCCATTAGGCCTAGCATCTCCGCTGATCTTTTCACAACTCTTGCAGATAAAGGAGCTCACCCCAGATTGAAGAAAGGTGGTTTCATTCTCCGGCCAACAGATGCACTTGGTGTGGGCACGTAACTGGCACCCAGAACAGCGTAGAAACCGCTGTCTTCCGTAGAAGCAGCGGGTGCAGATACTACATGCGTCCGAGCTGGGCGCCATCTTGAATAATAATAATAATAATAATAATAATAATAATATTATTATTATTAATAATAAATTTATATGTGAAGGATGAGCATAATCAAGGCACAGTGCAGGTTCGCCAAAGCCATCATGGGCTTGTGCGGCAAAACCAGCTATGTAATTGAATAGAAATAAAAGAATCAGTTCTAGACAAAAAAGCAGAATTATCACTAAGTTTTTGCAGCAGTTTCAACTGAATACTAACGCTACCCCCCCCCCCCTCAAAAAAAAAAAAAAATCTTCAAGTCAAAAATATATTTAAAAAAAAAAACATAAAAACAAGCACACACAACACACACACACACACAATGTACTGGCGTCACTTTTCGCCATTGTGCGTCATTTAAAGTAGTAGAAATTCTTGTCCAGTTCTTGTGACGCTGAAGATCTTGATAACTTTCATTGTTGTAATATAATAATAATAAAAAATAACTCATAAAACAGTAAAAAAAACGCACTTGGTAAAAAAAAAATGTTGGAAAGAAAAACTAATTATGTAATATTCACCAGGGTTCGTCGGTCATATCAATTTGTCGAAGCGCTCTTCTGAGCTTTTTTCTTTAGGTAAAGTCACATAAGCTGGGAGGTAGGGAATTAGAAATTTGGGCACATAGACCGACCGCATGTTCTTACCATAGCGTATATAGTAAGCGGGAACAAGAAACTTTGATATTTTTCGTAATTGTCTCATATTCGGGCGAAGAGTTTTAAACTCATCCTTCCAGTAGTGTTCAAGCACGACTGCTTCAAGAAACAAAGATTGCAGATTTGGCATGGACAAAGCCTTAAAAGGATTGTGATCTGAGGATGCAGGTTTATACTGAACATTCCGTAAGATTCCTTTTAGAATTGCATGTATCTTGGCCTGCCACAAACCAGAGCATTTGCCAAAGACTCTTACGCCGTATCGGAGTGTACCATAAGCTAACGAGTGAGCTATAAGCTTCCTGAGATTAAAAGGTAGAAATTTCTTGATATGATATAATAAGCAGGAGACGCTTCTTAATTTGGAACAGAGTTTTGTTAGGTGGGAGTTCCAGGAGAGATCTGAATCGAACGTTATTCCTAGGTACTTCACAGTGTATGAAGAAAAAATAGGGACACATTGGCATGGGACACAGTGAGACGCATGCAACAAGAGAGGAATATTAAGGTCAGCAACTTTAAGGGGGTTGTGAAAACAAACGAGCTTAGTTTTCGAAATATTTATATTAATTAGATTATTCGCAAACCAGGTAATTAGCTCTGAGGCACAGTCTTGGAGCAAACCCATTGCTCTGGCATATGAAATATGGCTCGTCAGCAAAAGAGTATCGTCCATGTATTGACAAATGGTACAGTTTGAAACCGATAAACTCATGTCATTAACATACATATTGAAAAGCAATGGTGAAAGAACTGAACCCTGTGGAACCCCCGCTTATTAATAATAATAATAATAATAATAATAATAATAATAATGTTTATTTACGCATGTAGTTCACTTGATAGTGAGGCGGGTCTGTCAAAGCCAGACAATAGGCTTGTTGGACAAGACCCTACAGTTTGTGATAAAAAAGCGTCCCCACACACGTAAACTTCCAAGCTCAACATACATCACAATATAAACGATGATGGTCACACAAACACATGCACATACACAGCACTGTCAAAAAGTTGCACTTTTACATCGGAGCAGTTGCTTCAGTTTTTTTAGTGAGTCCACAGTGTAAACATCGTCCGGTAGGCTATTAAATATATAGGGAACATAAAAATTTCGAATCCTTTTTCCGTATTTTGTCACAACAAAAGGCATTTCATGGCGCTCGGTGTGTCGAAGCGATCTAGATACGACATGGGGTACTTTGAAATTATCACACCAGAAGTGTTTCAATACAACGGTTTGAACCAATAAAGAGTGGATAATTATAATAATTATCCACTAATAAACCAATAACCAATAAAGAGAGAATAATAATAATAATAATAATAATAATATATTTATTTGTGTAGATATTTCTTCAAATCGAGGCACGGGTCTGTCAAAGCCAGTAAAGGCTTGTGGGACAGCACCCTACAGGTTATAGTCACAATATCCCCACACACAAACAGAATCAAGCTCACCATTCAGTATCTACTCTCGAATGAAATAAAATATGATGAAAAAAAAACATACAAATAGGTTCAATAACTACACTGTGATACAATAAATGAATATGTAAAAATAAAAAAGTACACGCGCACACACACTCACGCATAATTGCGTTGTTCAATTGAAATCTTGGAGCACTTGTTTTAGTCCTTTTAAAGAGTTCACACCATATATGGTTTCTGGCAATGCATTGAAGGTTGAAGGCACATAAAAATTGCGAACACGTTTTCCATAGTTCGTGGTGATAAAGGGCACTTTATAGCGTTCGGTCCGACGAAGTGATCTAGACACTATATGAGGCTCTTTATAGTCATCGTTCCAAAAATATTTCAATACAACAGTCTGAATGAATAAAGCATGGAATAGTGGCAAACCTAAAGTTGTTATTTTTTCTTCTTCAGTTTGCGACGATGAACAGTAGACAATACTCTTAAACATTCCTTTCAAAATTGAATCAATTTTTTGGCACCATATCACAGACTAATGCCCAAAAATTGTTATGCCATACCTTAAAACACTGTACGCTAACGCTTGAGCTATCATCTTTTTGGTTGATGTAGGAATTAATGATCTTGTGTTATAGAGTAAGCAGGACACCTTTCTCAGTTTTTTACAGATATAAGACATGTGAAAATTCCATGACAAAGCACTATCAAACTCAATTCCTAAATACTTAACCTGATCTGCATAAGACACTGGGCAGCAGTTGCTGTCTGCACAGTCAGACGAATGCATGTAAAGTGGATGATCACATGTTATAATTCTTAGGGGATTATGAAAGCAAATAAGTTTAGTTTTTGATATATTTACCTCAAGACAATTTCTTTTAAACCAGTCAAGTAAGCAGCACGTGTCTTTTTGAAGTAGCGTCATTGCTGGATCATAATCAAGATGGAGCGAGAGCAACACCGTGTCGTCAGCGTATTGAAATAGTCTACATGTGGAGACAGCGTTGGACATATCGTTGACAAACACGTTAAAAAGAAGAGGTGACAAAATAGATCCCTGGGGGACTCCAGCTTTTAAATTTACTTTGGAACTTCGTTTATTGTTTATAGAAACTACTTGTGTACGGCCGCTCAAAAAGTTCTGAAGTAGAGAAAAGAATAGGCCGCGGAATCCAATTTTATGCAATTTTTTAAGTAGAATGCTATGGCTGACCGTGTCGAATGCCTTCGCCACATCAATAAAAAGTGCACACGCGACTTGATGCCTTTCAAAAGCAAGATGCAGTTCATCAGAAAAATCTTCCAGAAGTGGTTGGGTACCCCGGCCACTAACGAACCCATATTGTCTAGACGATAGAATATCAAAGCTATCTAGGTACGACGTCATAGTATTGAGGATATGCTTTTCCAAAATTTGCACTATACAAGGTAAGATTGAAATTGGGCGGTAATTGTTAAGTTTTTTACGCTCTCCACCTTTGAATAAAGGCTTTACTAAAGCACTTTTTAAATCATCCGGGATTTTTCCACGGGAAATGAAACCATTTAACATATATAGGAGCACGTGTTTTATATAATCATAATTTCTCCGCAGGTCTTCTGCACTGATGCCATCTATACCAGGAGCCGTGTTTGATTTGAAACTGAAAAGCGTAGTTCTTACATCGAGCTCCGTCATCTCGGGAAGGAAAGCCGAGGAAAGATTTGAGTCTAAAGTCCCTGCTGAAAACAGAGCATCATCACGGGCTACTCCGGAGAATTTGGCAAAGAACTTATTAAAATCCTCAACCAGTTGCGTTGTATCGTGACCGAATGTTTTCTCGAGTGTGTGATCAATTGATCTATTAATCCCCTTGCCTCGTAGTTGATTCACCAAACACCAAGTATGTGCTATATTTGACCTTGCTTTAAAAAATTGATCTCGAAAGTATTTTCTTTTTGCCGAACGTATCAGCGCGTTTAAACGATTTCGTGTACTGCGAAATTCTGTCTTCAACTGAGCATTATTTGGAGAACGTCGGCATCGTGCCCAAAGGGCATCTTTAGACCTAATTTCTAGCAGAATGTCACCTGTTAGCCAGTCGTGTTCGTTCCGACGTCTCCTCACAGTAATTACCTTTTTTGCTTGTATCCTGAATGCACAAAATTGATCTTTAAACCTTCTGTAAACGTCGTCAAAGTCGTCAGTAGATAACAAAATGTTCCAATCGTTTGCCCTAACGAAGTTATCAAACTTCGTTCGATCAATTATTTCTATTATTTTTGTTGTCGCTTTTGGTGATTTAACATTCACTTGTGGCATAAGTTGACATGCCACGAAGTAATGGTCAGAAAGTTTTTGCTCTATTACTGCTGATTTTGCAACTATATCCGGTACGCGTACATTAATATGATCAAGGCATGACGCCACAAGATGATCTTCTAAAATTTCTTCTCGGGTAGGAGCAAGAATTAAACCTTCAATACCAAAGAGTGCCAATAGGTTAAGATAATCACAAACAATAGACTTGGAGGGTTTAAGCGTGTCAATGTTAAAGTCGCCTATTTAATTTTTTTTTTTTTATTATAATTATAATTATTATAATTATAAAAATAATTATAATAATAATAATAATAATAATAATAATAATAATAATAATTTTATTGCATATATATAAAAGAACACTACACATAAATGGGTCTATCCAAGCCAAAGGAGGCTTGTGGGACAGGACCCGGCAAGTCGAACGACAAAATACACAGTAATGTTAACAGTACTACACCTAATACCAAGGACAACAATTCGAAAACAGTAAAAACGTAATCCTACAATCTTAGATCTGACAGCAATTGTTTTAATTTCCTAACGGAAGTGGCCTCGTAGACATCATCAGGTAATTTATTAAAGGTAAAAGGCACATAATAAGAACGAACTCTTTTTCCATATCGTGTAACGCAACGTGGGACTTCGAATCGAGACGTGCAACGAAGGTTTCTTAGGGCAACATAGGTACATTTAAATTCATTATTCCAAAAATGGCGAAGCACAACAGTTTGCATAAACAAGGAAGAGAAACTCGGCATTCGTAAAGACTCGAAAATGTTCACATCAGACGAAACTTCCAAAGGATACACAACACTCTTTAACAAGTTCCTCAAAATTCGGTCAATTTTTACTTGCCAAAGCTCAGCACAATTACCGAACAAAGTAATACCATACCTAAGTACACTGTAGCCAAGCGCGTATGCGATAATAATAATAATAATAATAATAATAATTTATTCTGCTTCTTCTTTGATCAGGACGTAAGAGGCGGGTCAGTCGAAGCCAGGGTCGGCTTGTGCGACTAGACCCCGTAGTGATGAGACTGATTGTTCTCATCACTACGGGGATAGATTTCCTAACTGATAATAATAATAATAATAATAATAATTAATAATAATAATTATAATATTAATAATAATAATAATAATAATATTAATAATAATAATAATAATCAATCAATCAATCAATCAATGTTTTTATTCGTGCCCAGGAACAACCTTGCGGTCTTAGTACAGGTGCACTGAGTTAACATGTAAGGTATAACAGGGCATAAAAATAGTACAGACAACACACACAACGGACAAGCCCTAAAAACAAAAATACACTAAAAAATTAAAAAAAAGAAACACAAAGTCACAACACACGATAAGCTTAATGGTACTATCGCCATCACCAATTGCTAGAAAGGAAAAAAAAAAAGGCATTCAAAGTGTGGAATTTAGGTGTGAACGCCGCAAGTTAGTGCCTACAGTTCAAATTTAAGTGATGGCCTTCAACGTTTTTACAAACTGCAGCGTATTATTGTTAAATATATCGAGTGTTTCAGAAAAAGAAGTATTATAAGTATGCCCAAGTCTGGACACAGGATCGTGGAGGTTGAGTGGACGCTTATTGCAGAATGACGCATTTTGCCTTGTTATTTTTAGAGGAATTTTTAAGAGTACTCTTGACGTCAATACCGTGAAATCAGTGACGGCGTGGACAAGTTTGTATAAAAATAAGATATCGGCAAGTTCTCTCCTACGACGCAGGGTAGGTAGTGCCACGCTACGCTGAACTGGGACAGGGACATCAGGAATAATAATAATAATAATAATAATAATAATAATAATAATAATAATAATAATAATAATAATAATAATAATAATAATAATAATAATAATAATAATAATAATAATAATAATAATAATAATAAATAATAAATCTTAATAATAATAATAATAATAATAATAATTTTTATTTTTTGCATGTATCATACTTGGTAAAAATACGGGTCTGTCAAAGCCAATTGGATGACTTGTGGGACAGCACCCTTCACTTAATGAGTACAAAATGTCCCCCTGATTTGTAGTAACCGACTCAGGCAACTGTTACCACGCTATGACAGTGACGATGATGATTAAAGAAAGAAAAGAAGAAAAAATCACGTTTGTTAGCGTTCACGCAAAAACACACACAGGGCCACGCACACACACAGACACGCAAGGTCATGATGTTTTGCTGAGATCTTGGAGTGCTCGTTTCAGTTTCTTCAGGGAATCCGCACCATAAACGTCGTCCGGTAGGCTGTTGAAAATCGTTGGTACATAAAAGTCCCGAACCTTCTTCCCGTATTTTGTTGTTACAAAAGGTACCTTAAATCGTTCTGTGTGTCTAAGCGATCTAGTAGCCACATGGGGTATCTTATATATATCGCTCCAAAATACTTAAGGACCACAGTCTGAACCAAAAAAGCCCTGAAGAAGGGCAAACCTAAGTTGGCGAGTTTTTCCTCTTCAGTTTGCAATGCTGGTCCATAGACAATGCTTCTAAAAATGCCTTTCAAAATTGTATCTATTTTTTGTGCCAGGCTCCAGAGCTATGTCCAAAGAAAGAGAGAATAATAATAATAATAATAATAATAATAATAATAATAATAATAATAATAATAATAATAATAATAATAATAATAATAATGTTTATTTACGCATGTCGTTCACTTGATAGTGAGGCGGGTCTGTCAAAGCCAGACAATAGGCTTGTTGGACAAGACCCTACAGTTTGTGATAAAAAAGCGTCCCCACGCACGTAAACTTCCAAGCTCAACATACATCACAATATAAACGATGATGGTCACACAAACACATGCAAATACACAGCACAGTCAAAAAGTTGCACTTTTACATCGGAGCACTTGCTTCAGTTTTTTTAGTGAGTCCACAGTGTAAACATCGTCCGGTAGGCTATTAAATATATAGGGAACATAAAAAATTTCGAATCCTTTTTCCGTATTTTGTCACAACAAAAGGCATTTCATGGCGCTCGGTGTGTCGAAGCGATCTAGATACGACATGGGGTACTTTGAAATTATCACACCAGAAGTGTTTCAATACAACGGTTTGAACCAATAAAGAGTGGAACAATGGCAAGCCCAAGACTGCTATGATCCCTTCTTCAGTTTGCAATATGGAACCATAAACAATGCTTTTAAATATTCCTTTTAAGACTGAGTCAATTTTTTGACCCCATCGTCCTGGGCTGTGACCAAAAATAGTTATTCCGTAACGCAAAACGCTGTATACCAAGGCGTGAGCTATTGTCTTTTTCGTTGAATAAGGTATTAAAGATCTGGTATTATACAGTAAACAAGATACATTTCTCAGTCGTTTGCAGAGTTTTGACAGATGGGAATCCCACGACAAATCACTTTCAAATTGAATTCCTAAATATTTAACTTGATCTACATAAGATATAGGACAACAGTTACAATATATACAAAGAGAGGTATGCATATATATAGGATGATTGGGCGTTAATATCTTAAGAGGATTACGAAAGCAGACAAGCTGAGTTTTAGATGCATTTATCGTAAGACAATTTGTCTTAAACCAGTCATGAAGTTGACAAGTGTCCTCTTGGAGTAAAGCGATTGCTACAGGATAATCAAGATGTTTTGAAAGCAACACTGTGTCATCCGCATATTGGAACAATTTACATGTTGAAACTGAGTTGGACATATCGTTTAGAAAAATGTTAAAAAGAAGAGGTGACAAAATAGAACCTTGGTTAACCCCAGCTTTTAAGGTAACTCGGGAGCTTCGACTATTACCTACAAAAACTAGCTGCGTCCTCTCAGTTAAAACGTTCCGGAGAAGAGAAAGGAATGGGCCGCGGAATCCAATTTTTTGCAATTTCGTTAGTAAAATCTTGTGACTCACTGTATCGAACGCCTTTGCTACATCAATAAAAAGCGCACAAGCAACATGATGCCTCTCGAAGGCTAGATGCAATTCATCTGCAAAATCTTCTAAAAGTGGTTGTGTCCCACGTCCGCTGACAAACCCATATTGACTGGGCGACAGAATATTAAAGCGATCAAGAAAGGCCGTCATAGTTTGAAAAATATGTTTTTCTAAGATTTGGACAATACAAGGCAAAATGGAAATTGGTCGATAATTGTCAAGTTTTTTATGCTCTCCCCCCTTAAAGACTGGCTTCATTAGCGCACTTTTCAAATCAACCGGGATCATCCCGGAGGAAATGAAACCATTTAACATGTGAAGGAGCACAAGTTTTATAGAATCATAATTTCGGCGCAGATCATTTGCACTGATGCCATCGATACCAGGCGCCTTGTTATTTTTGAAACTAAAAAAACGAAGTGCGTAGATCAAGTTCAGACATTTCAGGAAGGAATGCCGAGGAAATATTTGAATCAAGAAAATTCGCTGTGAACTTAGTATCATCACGAGCTACTCCAGAAAATGTAGCGAAGAACTTATTGAAATCCTCGACTAGTTTTGTCGTATTGTTACCGAACACTTTCTCTAGGGAGGCATCGATAGATCTCTTTACACCCGTGCCTCGTAATTGATTTATCAAACTCCAAGTCACTGAAATAGTTGACCTTGCTTTAAAAAATTCATCTCGAAAGTATTTTCTTTTTGCTGATCGAATAAGCGCGGTTACACGATTTCGCATAAAACGGAATTCTTTTTTCAAGTTGGTATTGGTTGGAGATCGCCGGCATCTAGCCCAAAGAACATCTTTATAGCGGATAGCTGACAAAATATCACTCGTTAACCATTCTTGTTCGCTTCGACGCCGCCTCAGAGTGATAACCTTTTTAGATTTATCCTTGAAATAGTCAAATATATCTCTAAACCTACAGTACACTTTATCAAAGTCTTGAATAGAAAGTAAACTATTCCAATCATATGTTTTAACCAAATTATCAAATCGAATTTTATCAGTTATTTCCAATGTTTTTGTTATCGTTATTGTTGATTTCATCGTGAGCTGGGATGCAAGTTGACACGCCACAAAGTAATGGTCGGCTAATTTTTTTCTCTATTACGGCCGATTTTGCAACAACATTCGGAGCGCGTATGCTTATATGATCTAGACTCCAGGCCACAAGATGATTATCCAAAAGTTCTTCTCGAGTTGGAGCTAAAATCAGTGCCTCCAGACCAAAATGCGCTAAAAGATTGAGATAGTCACATACAATAGACTTGGCCGTTTGAAGCGTATCAATGTTGAAATCACCTACTAAACAGATGTCGACAGACTGAAAATTGCCAAGTGTATTCTTTAGTTCTTCTAAAAATCTTAAAGGATTAACTGAAGGAGGTCTGTAAAAAGCTAATAAAATCAAGGACCAATTATCATTCCATAGCCTAATAGACAAAGACTCGCAATTGCAAAACTCTACATCAAGTGTTTCAGTACACCATAAGTCCTTAACAAATATCGCAATTCCTCCTCCTCGTCCAATCGGCCGTGTAAGAAAAAATGATTTATACCCCGGTATCCGGAACTCACCACAGAAATCGTCTTTAACATTGATCTCTGTTAGCGCAAAAACGTCAAACAGTGATGACATATTGTTTAAAGTTATTAGAATCTGGTCCCAATATTTACGAATACTCCTCATATTTACATGTAAGAAGCCAAGAGTACTATCACTAGCTGGTTCCGAGAAACGTTGAAATAAAGAAAAATCTAAACATTAACGAAACTGTACTTCCATTATTCGACGCGGTTGTTATCCACTGTAATTTTTACGCCGTTTAGCAACAAAAGAGTTAGACAATCAATTCCAGGTCGGCCAACCGGTGGATGCGAACCAGTGACGAGGTTCCTGTCTTTTTTGCAAATAGCTTCCCATTTTTCACCCAAGTGAATTGGTACTGCTTGCTTCTTGCTTTCTCCCGTACCATCCAAAAGAGTTCCCTGTTCTTTCGCGTTAGGTTATCGCTAATAATAATAATAATAATAATAATAATAATAATAATAATAATAATAATAATAATAATAATAATAATAATAATATTAATAATAATAATAATAATAATTTATTCCACATGTATTAAATGACACAATACAAGTACGGGTCTGTCCAAGCCACCGGAGGCTTGTGGGACAGGACCCGGCGAGTCGAAACGGCGAAAGTATACAAAGAGTAAGGTCAACTCAAAATAAAATATAACTATGCAGAAGATTAGAAAAAACACACAAAAAACGAATAATAATAATTTAATTTATTAATATAATAATAATAATAATAATAATAATAATAATAATAATAATAATAATAATAATAATAATAATACATTTATTCACACATGTAGAATCAACAATGGAATTACGGTCCGGTCAAAGCCAGCATGGGCTTGTGGGACCAGGCCCTGCAGTAAAAGAATTCGGAAGTGCACATTGTCACGAGGAAGAGAAAAGAAAAAAGTCAGTTGCACGAGACCATGGCAGTGGCACAAGACAAAACAGCGGCACGAGATAAAAGGCATAGTTTCATGAATCCAAACCATCACATGTTGTAGGCTGAGCACTATGCACACGATGCGTTGCCCCCGTTGTCTGAAGAATTGTAGCTCGAAGTGATCGAACGACGAGGGATCACTGACACTCATGGACACGAAAGCTTGCACATACCGTAGATTGTAACTGTGTCGCTGTTAAGGTGGCATCGCACACACACACCAAAGTACCGAAGTAAAGTGAAAGAAAAAACAACCATGAGCACATGGAAACTATTGTCTATGTCCTTGATGGGTGCAGGCCTGTGTCAGACGTCTATTTTTGGTATTGATTGCCAACATAAAAGATAACAAAGTACAAGGTGCCGGTGCATATCTGAGATTAGGGTTGTATTGGAAGCGCGCTGGCCAAGAAGTATGGGGTCAAAATTTGATACCAATTCCGCGTGCTTTATATCATTGCATCGATACGGCAGAATACATCTTTCTCAAGCTTTTCATCAAAGTTTTGTTGGAAGTAATTGCCAAAACCGACTCAGGGATGCTATTGAAGACATTAGGCACATAGAATATACGCAAACTTTCACCATAATGGGTCCTTACATGTGGAATTTGGAAACGAAGATAATTTCTTAGGTCACGAGATGGTAAGGATGGTATAATAAACTCACTGTCCCAAAAATGTCTTCGTATTACAGTCTGAAGGAACAGGGAGTGAAACGTAGGCAATTCCAAGAACGAGAAAAGGTTGACATTTCTTGAACATTCTGTGTTGTATGCAATGCTCTTTAGAGTATTTCGTAGAATTCTATCAATTCTTGACTGCCATAGAAGGGGGCAATTAAAAAAAATAGTGATGCCATATCTCAGGACACTGTAGGTAAGAGCATGCATTATACATTTTCTTATAGTTAGCGGCAAAAATGCCTTAATATGGTACATCATACAAGCGACTGTTCTCAGCCGTTGACATAGGTATGACATGTGGGTGTTCCACGATAGGTCGCAATCGAAGTGAATGCCCAGGTACTTAATCGTGTTAACATAATGAACAGGCTCACAGGTAGAACATGAGCAGCATGAGTTATGAAGAAAGAGTGGGGCGGTTAAACTCACGCTTTTTAAAGGGTTGCGTAAACAAATAAGCTTTGTGTTGGTAGTATTTACTCGAAGTTTGTTTGCCTGGAACCAGTCCATTACCTTATTGGCATCTACTTGCAGCATGTTAATCGCATGGTGATATGAAATATGTTGAGACAATAAAACTGTGTCATCTGCATATTGTAGTATCACACAGTTCGTCGTAACGGATGACATATCGTTCACATAGATGTTAAAAAATAAAGGAGAAAGAATTGAACCCTGCGGGACACCAGATGTTAAAGAAACTTGAGAGCTGTGGAAATTATCTATTGACACCATCTGAGAGCGATTAGACAAGTAATTCTCCAAAATGGCATGAAAGGGACCACAAAAGCCGATCCTATACAACTTGTCCAACAGAAGCTTGTGATTCACACAGTCAAAAGCCTTAGCAACATCGATGAAAAGAGCACATGCGTACATATTTTTTTCAAAAGTTGAGTGTAGTATATCCGAAAAATGTTCAAGTAGGTTAGTAGTACCTCGACCAGATATAAATCCGTATTGATTTGGTGTGAATATTGCGTGTTTTTCAAGGAAACTGGACAATGCAACAAAAATATGCTTCTCTAATATCTGGGAAATGGATGACAAAATTGATATTGGTCGGTACGAGGAGACTTGGTTTGGCGCACCACCTTTAAACAGAGGCACTACTAAAGCGCTTTTTAATTCATCAGGAATATAGCCCGTTTCCAAAAGGTCATTAATCAAAGTGAGAAGTACAATTTTCAGAGACTCGAAATTTCGGCATAAGTCGTGTACAGTAATGTCGTCAACACCCGCAGATCTAAATCGCTTGAATCCGAACAGATACGACCGTAATTCGAAATCTGTCAGAGGAGGAAGAAAGGCAGATTATTTGTTGAACGGCATTCGGGGTGTGGGAATCCTATCGCTGCTAGACGGTACAGTGGCAGAGTCTGAGAAAAAACGATTGAAAGCGTTCACAGTTGCTAACATATCAGCTCCAAAATGTTTCCTTAGTGTCTCATAAATGTTATTCTTCAAATGACCTCGAACCTCATTTATTACAGCCCAGGTTTTTCTTGAGTCAAATCTGGCATCCGAGATCTTTTTTGCGAAATATGTTCGCTTCGCTGATCGATTAAGTGCAGTGACAAAATTTCTATGAATCTTGCTTTCAAGTTTGAGAGCAGCATTATTAGGGTAGCGGCGACTCTTCTTCCAAAATTTCTCTTTGAGATCAATGGCGTTAAGAATGTTAGAGTTCAGCCAAGGGAGCTTAGGGTTGCGTTTTTTGACGTATACAGTTTTTCTGGCGTTGTTCCGGAAGTGTACAACAACATCGATAAACTTTCTATATAAATTCCCACGGTCTACCGAAGATAAAAAACCTTCCCAGTCGTAATCTTTGATGAACCGATCAAACATTTTCAGATCAAGCCTCTCCAGACGACACATTCTGTTAACGTAAGTTGATTTTCTGGAAAAGAAAGCAAATTGACAGGCCACAAAATAATGGTCTGCAAGCTTTTGCGATATGACAGCGGAATGGACAGTACTATGTGACGTTCGAATGTTAATATGGTCGAGGCAGGCTGAAACCAGATTATTATTAAGCACTTCTTCCCTCGTGGGGCCTTGAATAGTAGAAGTTATCCCCGTCTCACAAAGTACTGACAAATAATCACAAACGATTGACTTAGAAGGGGATAGAGTGTCGATGTTAATGTCCCCTACCAGGCATAAATGTGTTTCGTTAGATAATCGCTCCAAGTTTCTTTTCAACTCTGCTTTAAATTTGGTGCAGCTGAATGAGGGAGGTCTGTACAATGCCAGCAGACAAACAGTTTGAATGGCATTCGAGATCTTAAGGATCAAGCTCTCAGAATACATAAACGACACATCGACTTTGAAGGTGGACCAGGAATCTTTTATGAAAACGCCAATGCCGCCTCCACGAGTGTTTTGTCGAGTGCAAAAATAATCATGAAAGCCCGATAATTTATACGGTGACAGAGATTCAGCACTAGCATTTATCTCTGTTAAAACTATCGCATCAATTCGGCCACTCACATCTGCTAGGATAACCGTAAGTTCGTCCCAGTATTTTCGAATACTACGAATATTTACATGCAAAACAGTAAATGAATCAGGAGAGGTTGCTAACGAGTCATTAAACAAATTGAAATTGACATACTTGGAAAAAGAAAACGTAGCCATTACACGATGAGGTATATGTCGTTACGGTGCAAGATCTTTATCAGTGGAGCGCCTTCTTCCTTTCTAGCAAATATTCGCGCATTTTTGACCCAAACAAATTTAAAACCATATTCCTTGCCACGAGAACGAGCCATCCAAAAAAGTTCTCTGTTGGGCTGAGTCAAGTTGTCATTAAAGTACACTCGTTCAGATGTTCTGGAGCCAAACGATTGCCTCAACCTGCTGCGTGATTGCATCCAGCGTTCCTTGATGTCAACGGAAGCGAACCTGACCAAAATGACTGGAGTTTCGGCACGTTTGTTTGGTATCTTGTATGCTGTTACGACGTCCGATGGTTGATGCCCCGCCAACTCAAGCTTGAGTGCCAGCCCAGTCAAGGCTGAGGCAAGACTTTCGTTAGGAGCAACTTTCAGGCCATGTACTTCCATGTTTTGAAGGCGAGTGTGTTGTTCACTCTAGTTGATTTCACTTTTTAAGCGCTGAATAACTTGCTCCTGTTCAGAGACCGTAGCTTTCATCGTTCCCATCTCCATCCTCAGATCCTTCATTTCTTCTGCATGGGAAGTAGTCATGCCTAAAAGGTCCTCATACTTTTTGCCTAATGCCGTGATCGAAATCTGCACTTCTTCAACGGTGGTTTTCTGCAGTTCTATGGCTGGCTTGAGAAGCAGAAGTTCTGTCACTTTCGCGGGTAGCTCAAGGAGTGAATCAACGCTGACCTTGAGGGAAGGGAGGGAGTCTAGCTTCCGATTCATCAGTTGAATTTGAGCGCCGAGCAGGCCGGGATCGTCTAATGACCTCACTTCGGAGTTCACGTCGACTGCTTCCTCACGGGAGCGAGCACCCTTAGTGCGGCAGATTTTGCATGTCCACTTTATCTTCTTCTCGGTGTTCATGGCAGCAAACGTGGACTCCGCGATACCGGAGCAGGATTTTCCTAGGTGCAGGTTATGCCCACAAGATGAACACGTCATGTGACGTCCGTCGGGCAGAATGGCTTTTACGCAAGCGTCGCAGGTTAGGGACATGACGGGAGACTTGTACTTGGTGAGAGACAGTGTTAGGCCCAGTCAGGTCGGTCGGGTCAGCAATCGCACTCAGGCTCAGCGGTAGGTTAGTCAACGCAAGATGCTATCAATTACGGACGAGGGATCCTTTAGAGCTGTCGTAGGGCTGGGCGTAGGCAGAATAAACCCATATAGCAATATTTACAAGAAAAAATAGCAGAGCTCACCGATGGAATGTGCTCTCCCGATCGTCGTCGTCGTCGATGATCCAATAATAATAATAATAATAATAATAATAATAATAATAATAATAATAATAATAATAATAATAATGTTTATTTTCTATCAAACAAATGATGGAGGGAGACCGAGGAAAAAATTACGCCATCTTCCCGAGGGGAACCATGGGGTGATGCGGAGCATCGCGGATTGTTATTAACGGTGTTATTAACGGTGTTAGTAACGTTGTTAGTAACGTTGTTAACTTGCGTCTTATTACGTTGTTAACTTGCGTTGGTTACCACACATCGCGTGAACGTTGTTGGAAACTCCGCGATGCTCCGCATCACTCCATGGTTCCCCTCGGGAAGATGATGTAATTCTTGTAATTGCGTAGACGAAGGTGAAACGGTTAACGAAGGTCTTTATTCAGCAGCGTCAAGTACTCGAGGTGTGCACTTTGCTTTGATGAGGATGGCTTTGTGGTCGCTGAAGTGAACCGTGAGGGGATCTTGGTGCAGTGGGTGGATCTTGAAATTGGTGAAGACATGATCAATGCATGTGCCGTGAATGGTAGTTGGCTGTTGTTTGCGGTCGTCGTATGATACGTGTTGCAGCGAGTGGTGTGATGACATGTACTCAACTATCCAATGGCTCTTCATGACGTTGACATTAAAGTCGGTCGGGTTCCGCCGCTCGCTTCGTACGTTTACGTTGAACTTCACGGTCCCGAACCTCAGGTTCTGCTGCTCGACGTTCACGAACCAACGCGGCTTCCCGTTCTCGAAGGTCGGGTTCCGCCGCTCGCTTCGTACGTTTACGTTGAACTTCACGGTCCCGAACCTCAGGTTCTGCTGCTCGACGTTCTCGAACCGCCGCTGCTTCACGTTGTCGTAGTTGAGCATCCGCCGCTCGACGTTGACGAATGGACGCCGCTTCTCGTTGCCGTAGTTCAGGGTCTGCCGCTCGCTTCAAGCGTTTGCGCTCAGCGCCGCGTGCCCTTCGCTGCGCAGCTTTGTCTTCAGTGGACGTAGCGTTGCTGTTAGTTTGTGGGGTGGTGCTGACGCTTGCTTGCGGCAACCCGCTAACTGACGGGACTGTTGCTTCCATCACACTTCATCGGAAGAACGGAGTGAAGTGGAGTCAACAGCGCTGAACTGAACGCGCGCAGCGCGCTACCGCTGCTTATATTCACACTTGAAGGAGAGGAGACTAGAGGAGGAGAGTTGCGCATGCGCGCGCGGTGTGAGTAGAAGCGAACGCAAGCGAAGTGCACGCAGCTGGTAAAGAAAGAGAACGGAGAGAGTAACGCGCAGCTGTTGGAGAGAGGGAAGGAGGAGAGTTGCGCATGCGTAGTGTGAGTGCGGACTACGACGCCGACGCCGCGGGACATAGACCCGAGCAAGAGATGCTCCGCATCTAAAAAAGCTGCATTATGCAGCTCGACGAGTCCCCGGCCCCCCCTCTAACACAAACAGCAGTAGCACAAGAAAAATAAACAAGACGAAATGACATTGAGAAATTAATCAGGCGACGATATTAACGTTTTTCTGGGTAACATGATGGATACATTGAGAGTTCTATGTAACTATATATTTATCTAATACATGACAGTGATGGATCCAAGGGGGGGGGGGGGGCGGCGGGGGCGGCCGCCCCCCCCCCCCAAACAAAGTCAACCCCCCTCCCCCCCCCCCTTCTCGGAGGAAATTTGGCATGGGTGGACCTCCCTTGCACAAAAAAGAATGGGATAATAGTATCCTTAAAAAGTTTCCGCCCCCCCCAAAACGGAGTTCTGGATCCGCCCCTGATACATGATACATAGCATAGATACATTGAAAGGTTCACATGATGACGTAGCAATCGCATTGACATGTGCACTGGCATTTAACACAGTTCTCTCGAGACTTCATGAGCATCAAATAGACGCGTCTATAGCGCGATAGAGTGTCGTAACAGCAGAAAAGCTTACCCCGGCAGGGGCGTAAGCAGTGGGGCAATGTCCGTCGACGCCCGCGTCGAGAACGGCGAAATATACACAAAGGCACAAGTTAACAGCCGAAAAAAAAAATTAAAATCATTAGGCACGCGCATACATGTTCGTAACGCGTTACAAGTAACGAGTTACTCGTTGTAACGTATTTAGTTACTTTTTTAGAAAAGGAACGAGTAACGGTATTTAGTTACTTTGAAGGCCAATTAACGAGTAACGGTATCTCGTTACTTTTGAGGAGTAACGTGTACAACACCGCTTAAACTGCCTTGTTTTTATTCTAACCTGAGTATGCGTCTATTGTGACAAAGGCAGATGGGCAACCCGAAAAACAACTAACCAGTATGTCAGTACAGCAACGTATATCGCTGAACACGTCAGTCGAACGGTTCGACTGACGTGTCCAGCGATAAACGTTGCTGTACTGAACTCTACAGCTGGGAATGTCCTTCACCCAGCGAGCACAATCAGGTTCGTTGGTTGAACCTTCTAGAAACGGGTACGGGCCGAATGTAAACCCGGAGGTTGCAAACACGGGGAGGCACATAACCCATTACCCGCTGTCCTCAATGAAGGCGCAGTTCTCGAAGATTCACCAGCTCTTCCTGAAGCACAACACTGCCGTTCCTTCGAGCGCGTCGGTAGAACGACTCTTCATTGTCGCCGGAGATGTATTTTCAAGGAAGCGGGGAAACATAACTGATGAAAACTTCTACAGGCAGCTGCTGCTGAAGGGCAATGACTACTAAAAAGAAAACAATAAACCATGAAACTAAAACAGTTGTGTATTTGGTCGTCAAAGTAACGTGGAAAGTAGCTCGTTACTTTTGAGGTAACTCACGCGTTCCTTTTGGGAACCGGTAACGAGTAACATATTTAGTTACTTTTTGATCGAGTAACGAGTAACGGTATTTAGTTACTTTTTTTGGGTAACGTGTACATGTCTGGGCACGCGCTACCCTAGGTACGTCCTATAACCTCTCTGTTCTGCGAATTCAACAGTCAGCAAGCGCTGTCGCCAATTTTGCTTATTTTTCTTTAAATTATGAGACACAAAAGTCGTCGGAGGTTCTTGGAGCACACAGCCCCACCATGTGTCGTTGTGGTGCGCAAAGATTGTATTTGATGACACCGCTATTGACTGAACTCACGGATGACAACCTTATTACGGCAAACATTTCTTATACCATGTAATCAGAAATGCCACAACGATGCAAAGATTCCCAAAATTGAAGTTTACAATTGCGAACCTATCAGTGTACACATGATTATAAATTGTTTTGGTAAAAAAAATAAAAACACAAAATTCTTTTTTTTACTAAATACAAATAAATAAATATTTCTATTTAGTTGTGAACATCGTGCCCAAAAATATTTGCCGTTAATTCTTCATTTTAAAATATAATGTCGGTTACACGGCGTAAAACATATCTTCAAACACTGCCCCGTTTTGAGTCCCTTCTGGGAAGGGCAGCTTTGGAAGTCCATCATGGAGCTGTCCTGTTCACCCGGTATTGACAGCAGAGTAGACGCTATGCCTGTTTTAGGCCAATCGTGTCTCCGGTTAGGGTCGTGTGCCTACAGCCTCGAAGCTGGTCATAACGCAGAACACGGCACCTGCATGAAGCCGAAGGTCACACATAGCATCCACTGCACTATCAACCTTGGCTCGAACTTTCAAGAGGATGCAAGTGACACATCCTCTCGTTGTGTTCATTGTTCGTATGCCCTTGAAGATTAGTCTCTGTGATCGCAACCCCGCAACCCCCGTTCTGGCCTTGAAGGAGCTCGCTTTTCAACTCAACTACTTCTCTCTTTTTCTCTCTCTCCCTAAGTTGAACGCGTTGTAGAGGGTGCGCGCTCGCCGGACCAATAAACCGTAGACTTTTTATCGCTTGACTCCGCTGTCTCTGCGCATGCATTGGAAGGGGAGTAATCACGTGGTTTGACGGATGACGCATTAGCCGTTGCCGATCCCGGAATGCCTGCTTGCGGACCTAGTTTCGCGTTTCGTGCGGCCCGCGCGGCTGCTGTGGATTTTGCTTCTATGGTAAATGGTATCTCGATCGAAAAGTCCTACCCGCATGTCGGCAACAAGCGATTTTTTCGAAGGAGCCCAAAACATTCTTGTGATGCGTTCTGTGTTCGGTTCGGCAAATGACAGCGTGTGCTACATCGAGGTGAATATTCACGGATGCCTTTCTTCTCAGTTTTTTGTTTGGTTGTTCTGCAGTGCCCGCGTCGGCATATATCTCGGATTACATCTCTCAAGTCCAGTATTTTCAACGTAAGTGCACTGCAACCTACTAGGCGACAATTTACCGTTCTGCAGTGTATATCTCCTGGCAGTGTTATCTTCTAGCAGCCGGGAGAATAATTTCCCCGAAATTCTACCGCAGTCGCCTGCCATTAGCTGTCTGAAATTATGTGAAAACTGCAGGTAGCATACTGACTTTCTTATTCTACCTGCGTTTTGCGGAAACACGTTTCATAGACACCTTTTCGTGGATACACGCTTCCTAGACACACGTTTAGTCGACACTCGTTACGCGAATTGCACGCCGCAGGGACATTTCGTCGCGCCTGTATTCCTGAGGCGCGTGCTCACCGACCCAGCCCACCTGTTCACGCCACTTCTTGGCGAGTCTGCAGCAACTCATTAAAAAAGGAACCTATTTTGAGTGGTTTATAGAAATCACATGTTGATGAAACAATCTGTCGATGAAATGTCGTTCGATGAACTGATTGCAGCGCCAATGAGTGGCGACTGCCATAAGAATTTCGGAAAACAATTCGGCCGGCTGCCGGGAGACTAGACACTACCCAGGAATTACCTTTGGTTCTTGTTTGCTTTCAAATATTCTCAGTTGTATAACAGCTTAGTAGTACCTCTTCACATCTTACAGATTGCTTAGTTTGTACTTGTCTACAGAATGGGCTGTGTGTAATAAACTTCTAGGAGATTTGAAAACAATTCCTTGTGTCTCTTTGCCTTCCCTTTTACAAGCACCTGGGTGAGTGCATGTTTTGTTGATGTTGAAGGGTTTGCTTCATGTTTTAAATGGGTTAATAAAGTTCGACAGGTCTTAAATGAGCTTGAGATGTTCAACCTTCTTTTATATCTAAATGCAAGTTTTTTTTTTGTTTTGTTTCTTAAGATGTACAGTGACAACAAATAATTTGTTTCACATTTCATTCGATTGCGGTAAAAAGAAAAACTACAGGCAGCTATAATAATATTTATTATTCCGTGCCTCAGAACGACTGAAGTCAGTCTAAGTATGAGGCCCATGCGTACAGTGAACAAAACGCATGCGGGAATGCTACATGACTATGAATCGTAGAGTGAAATTTCAAGTTCACGTTTAAAAGAGATGAAATTTGCAAAAGCATCTAAAGAAGGTTTCGATGATATATCATTAAAACAGAGCTGCATACGGGTGGTCGGACAGAGCTTCTCCTATGAATCAGGATAAAACAAGCATGCGTGTCTGCTGAAACGTACCGGAACATGAAAATTAAAAGAACATACCAAGCTGCTATCTATCTGGCCATGAATTATCTTGTGCATCAGTGGTAAATCTCTCGCAGTTCTTTGACTTGATAACTTTTGTAAGCCGAGATTCCCGAGTATGTAGGCATAGTCATAGTAGCACCTACGCTGAAAGTATCGGTCGTAAACAATTCTAATAAACCTCTTCTGAACATTTTCAATCTGTAAAGCATCCGTCATTGTAATAGATTTCCCCACAACACTTGCAAACTCAAGCCGCGAACGAATAAGGCTAGAAAATATTCGAATAATACATATTGGGTTTGAAAACTCTCGCGTTAGTCGCGAGATCATGCCTAGCAACCTTATAGTTGAACCCACAATCTGAGAGACATTATGAGAAAAAGAGAGATGACTGTCGAAATAAACACCGAGGTCACGAACCACTGACACACGTAATATAACAATGAAATCAAGAAAATAGTCGTTAGAAATCGCCTCCCGTCTTCTACACATGGATAGCACTTTCGTTTTATCGGGATTAATCAACAAAATTTTGACGAACACCATTCCTGCACTCGTGACACATTTTTATTTATTTATTTATTGTACATACCCTCAAGCGCCGAGGCATTGTAGAGGGGAGGGGCAAAGCAAACAAAAATAAAACAAACTGACAAAAAAAAACGATCGGCAAGAAATTCAAACATCAAAAATACACTGCGATTGGCTAAAGCAGTAAGCAATATCTGTAACGAGCAAAATTAAAAAAATAAAATGACTCATGTTGGCTCATTAAACAGAAAAGTAAACAAAGATTGACGAAAGAGAAAATAATCTGGTATAGTTGCGATATCTGCTGGAAGGTGGTTCCAGTCATTTGATGTATGCGGGATAAATGAATAAAAAAAAGTGTTTGTTTGGCAACGTGTTAATCCAACTTTATTCAGATGGTCCAGACGCGAAGAGTAATAGTTAGGCAATGTAAAGAAATGGTCTCGCAGCGACTGATGATGATACACTTTATGAAACAGGCAAAGTCGAAAAAACTTTCTGCGCAATGACAAAGAGGGTAACAACAAACTGGACTTCATTGATGATATGCTAGCTGTTCGATTATAATTAGACATAATGAAACGAACGGCGTTATTTTGAACTAGTTCGAGAGCGTTATGCAGAAAAGCGTGATTAGGATCCCAAATAGAGGCTGCGTATTCCAATTTTGACCGTACAAGAGTGTTATAAAGAAGAAGTTTTAAGTTAACTAGGGCCGTTCTGAAGTTTCGTCGTAGGTATCCTAACATGCGGTTAGCGTTGGCGATTATTATATCGATATGAGGCTTCCAGGTTAATGTCGACGATATAGTAACACCCAGATAACGGTATGAGTTTACAGATTCAAGTTGAATGTCGGTTAGTGTATATGCTGAAGGGCGTGCGCCTTGCCGGGAAACGCGCATTAGTTTGCATTTGTTAGGGTTTAGTTCCATACGCCATTTTTTGCACCAAAGAGTAATATTATTTAAATCAGATTGCAAAATGCGTTCATCATCATCATCATGAACTTCCCGATAAATTACACAGTCATCTGCGTATAAATGCACGGAGGAAGAAACACAACTTGGTAAATCATTAATGAATATTAGAAAAAGAAGCGGACCTAAAACCGAACCTTGGGGCACGCCCGATACCACATTAGTCAGGGATGAATTAATGCCATTTAGAGTTACATATTGTGAGCGGTTGGTAAGAAAGCATTCCAGCCAGGTTAACAAATTAGGATCTAGGTTTAATGAAGAAAGTTTAAGCATTAGTAACTTATGATTAACCTTGTCGAATGCTTTAGAAAAATTGAGAAAAATACAGTCAGCCTGATGGTTTTTGTCCAGTATAGCATGCAAACAATGGGTGAAGTGAAGCAGCTGCGTTTCACAAGAAAATGAGCGACGGAAACCATGTTGAGCAGGGGCGAAAAATGAATTTGATTCTAGGTAATTAAAAATATGAGAGTACAGTATGTGCTCCATTATTTTACAGGGAATACTTGTTAGTGAAATGGGTCGATAATTTAATGGAGAATGCTTGTTACCGGACTTATGAAGGGGAACCACCTTCGCAGTTTTCCATTCTATTGGGAGCGTTCCACAATCAAGAGATTGCTGGAAAAGTTTAGCCAAAAAAAAGGATGAGTACATTTTAGTTTGTCTTAGAAATTTTGAGTTAATATTATCGCTTCCACATGACGATGATACTTTCAAAGAATCAATTAACTTTACAATTCCAGTAGGCTACATGGAAATTGGAAACATAGGGCTAAACTCACAACGTGGAACGTCATAAAATACATTTCCATCACCTACAGAAAAACTATTTGAAAAAAAACATTATTAAACACTGTTGGATATTCTGCCGGAGGGATTAACGCCCCAGACTCATCGCTAAGAGATATTAAGCCGTCGTCATTCACATTAACAGTCTTCCAGAACTTTTTGGGGTCAGTTAACAATAGACTCGGTAAAGTGTTCTTAAAAAAAATTTCTTTGACGTCAGACACAGCTTGGGAATATTCGACCTCAGCCGCAAAGTATGCTTCCCACCGATCAATCGTGTTACGTAATTTAGCTAAACGAAAAAGTCGCTGTTTTTTATTGGAAAGACGTTTAGGGTGTTAGTATACCAAGGTGCATTAGCATCAGATTGAATACGCCTGACGGGTACATGCGCATCAATCAGTTCGTTTACTTTTAAACAAAATAATCTCCAATTTTCCTGCACGCTTCGTTGATCAAATTGTGGCAGATATATGTCCAGATAACTGCACAGTTTTTGGTTAATAAGATCAAAATTGGCTTTATTGTAGTCAGAAATAAGCTTTACTTTTTTAATATTGATTGGGGGAGCAACTTTGAGATCAAAATTTAACAACGAGTGATCACTTAAGCCTGGAAGATACGAAAGGGAAGATAGAAGGTCAGGGTGTGTCGACAAAATTAAATCAAGTGTGTTCGCTGTATCATTGGCATACCTTGTTGGCTTCGTTACCAGCTGTGTCAAATTAAAACACGCACACAGATCTAAAAAATGTTGACTCTGAGTTGAAACAGGTTGAAAGGAAGGTGAGTCAGACCACATGATATCAGGAAAATTAAAATCTCCTAATAAAAAAATAGGAGAACTGGGATACCGACAAACAATAGAATTAATAACATCATGCAAATTATCAATAAATGTCACTGCGCTGTTTGGGGGGCGGTAGCAGACACCCAGTAAAATTCTTGTGTTATTTAGAGTGATACAAGCCCAAACCATTTCTAGATCGGAAGCAACATCTACGCAAAATGAAGGTATGCTTTGTGATACGGCTATGAGTGTGCCACCCCCATGTCTACCATCTCTGTCAAAACGATATACATTATATGTTTTATCTCCTTGGAAAATCTCAGAGCTGCAGACATGTTTACTGAGCCATGTTTCCGTAAGAAAGATTAGGTCTGCGTTTGTTGAGCTTAAAACAGAGTTAAGCTGATCTCGTTTATTCATAACACTTCTTATGTTAGTAAACGTAACTGAAACAGATGGAAAAAAAGTAACATGTTCGCCACTGCTTCTTGCGCGTAGCTATGACGCTTCTGACAATGTCTGCGAATTAGAAGATGTCGCTGCCTGATTTTTACGAGCACGGGTGAAATAGGCCTGTTCATTTGAACGTACTCGGTCATGGTCGCCTGAAATAGTTTTGGCACCAGCTAGTCTTTCGCGTGTTTGTTCATGTAGCCTGTCACCGGCCCTACTTCTTCTGGACTGGGAAGTGCTAGCAAGATCATTTTGTGCCTCGTTCACGTCATCAATCCCAGAGCCCGTAAGCTTACACCTTCGACAATTTTCGTCATCCCACACATACACATCCTGATTAATAATCAACTTATCATACTTAAGATATACTTTATCTTCGGGTTTTCTTTTATCTTTAACTGTTGCCCATAACTGTTTCCGGATGTTCTGAACTTTAAGCGAAAAATCTTCTGATACTGAAATTTTCGTTCCCTTAAATTTTCTTGCGTTTCTCAGTAGCTCCATTTTTTCGTTAAAGTCAAACAAACGCAAAATTACAGGGCGATTTTTGTTTGGTGTCTTTTTACCCAAACGATGGATACGTTCGAGGCTACTGACCTTAATGCCCAGCTTCTCCTCAAATATTCCTGTCAAGACAAACTCCCGAAGAGAATTTGGCGTTTCCGTTTCACGTTCATTGACCCCATATACAATCAAATTATTCCATCGACTGCGGTTCTCGAGATCATCAATTTTGCTCATTAGCGTTGCAACCTGATGATTTAGATTGTTCACTGCATGCTCACAGTCATCCACTCTTTCTACTGTACGCGAAAACGACTCCAGCTTTTCTTCTATAGAAGTCAATCTTTTATCTGTTTCCGATATGTGTGAGTCTAATTTCCCTTGAATTGACTTTAGTTCTTTTGAGTTTTCTTTTTGACTTTCAATGATTTGTGCCAGCTGCTCGTCGACAGTTGGACCAGGGTTCAACTCAACATCCCCGCTCAAAAGAAGAATAAGAAAACAAAACGAGTCAAAACAACCCGCTATACAATCACACAACACGCCTGGGCAAGGCAGCACAATCAAACATAAACAATCACTTTTCAATTCTTTAGTAGAAAGCTTTCTACTGACCTGGACGAAAAAAGCGAAGAAATTGAGCCGTGGCTGCATCGTTCGGCTGCCGCCTTGCCCACTGACGAAAAAAGCCTGAGGGGCGTTGCTCGCTGGTCCTGTTGATGTCGATGTCGCTTGGGTGTTGCCTCGAAGAGGATAAAGTTCGAGAAACCGAGCGATGCTTTCGTTGTGTACCGCTGAGTCACCATCGTCGAACGTTGTCATCGGTACTGGTTGGTGGCACTTGACACAGCAGGAATCGCACGCGCTGCCGACATCTCCGAAAGAAACCGGGTCGATGCACTTGACGTAGCAGGAATCATCCGCGCTGCCGACATCACCGAACGAAACCGGGTCGATGCACGAGGCAAGAACCTGGACGAAAAAAGCGAAGAAATTGAGCCGTGGCTGCATCGTTCGGCTGCCGCCTTGCCCACTCTGACGTCTCCAGGACATTGTCCTGGAGACGTTCACAGTCAGCGACTGATCGTACATTCAAAGATAACTTCAGATCATCTGCAAATAGCAACAACTGCGAGTTCTTTACGCACAATACAACATCATTAATGAATATAAGAAACAAAAGTGGCCCCAGGTAAGCCCCCTGTGGGACACCGGACGAAGGAACAAACGTGTCAGAAAAACTGTCACCAATTCGCACACTGCTTTTACGATCAGTAAGATAAGACTGAAACCACTTGGTAAGTACGGGAGAAACACCATACAGAGAGAGCTTATGCAAAAGTAATTTACGATTTACTCTGTCAAAAGCTTTGGACATGTCGAAGTAGACAGTATCAACTTTACTGCGAGTGAGAACAAAAGGAACAGAATATTGATTGATTGATAATTGAGGGTTTTATGGAGCAAAATGCAACTTAGGCTAAAGTGCGCCAAACTAGGTTATATATTGTATTCTTTTAGAATGTCATGATTGGACAGGTATGTGTGACATTAGATCTGGTGTAAAAGGCCAGTGCTAGAAATAAAACTATGTACACGATCAAATGAGATGAGAGGGTCATCTCCCAGTAACAAAGCAGGGTGAAAGGGTATATGGTATCTGAAAAACTCAGGAAAGTAATGCCGTCGTTTGTCCTCAAGACCAGAGCAGACCCCTAAAATGTGTATGATGGACATAACAGCTCCGCAGTGTGGACAGCACGGTGGACCTTCGCCACAGAGCAGGTGTTTGTGGGTGATGTATGAATGGCCTATGCGGAGACGACAAAATAGCACCTCATGGAACCGATTCTTGAAAGAGGTACTCTCCCACAATCCAAGAATAGGCTTGGTGACGTGAAGCTTATTATCTACTTCTCTGTCCCATTCCTTCTGCCACCTATCGAAAATTAACGCCCTCACGACTGATTTGATGTCCTTGTAGGGTATCGAGGCAGCTAACTCCCGAAGATTCCTAGAGGATGATGCGAGTCTATAAGCATTCTCATTGCCTAAAATACCCACGTGACTTGGGACCCAACAAAATGTAATATGGTATCCGTTCTGCAATGTTGTATTAATCTTTGCACGCACAAGCTGTACGAAGGTATTCCTGGTGTCTTTCAGGGAGATAATCGCAATTATTACACTTTGAGAGTCTACAAATATAATGGACCTTTCTATTCTCTTATGTCTAATGTTATCAATTGCTAACAAGACTGCATACAGTTCTGCTGTAAAGATACTGGCAATTGAATTAAGGCGTTTAACCCTAGAAATATTCTCGGGGTGCATGGCACATCCAACAAATGACAGAGCCTTAGCGCCATCCGTATAAAACTGGAAATAATCAGTATAATTTGCCTGTAATTCTTGAAATTCTTGAAGGATGACTGTCGGAGCAACAGTGTGTTTATTAACTTTTGCAAGGGACCAGTCGAAAGCGACTGGTAGTCTCTCCCAGGGGGCAATACAGTGAGCTGGCTGAAGGAGTGTCACTCCATTAAGGGGAATCTGAAGAGACGTGTGATATTCCACGAGTCGAAGACTTAATGGCTGCACGATGTTGGGTTTGTTCTGGAAAAGGCGAGAGAACCAAGCATGTTTTATGGCAGAATATGTTGGATGGTGAGGGTCAGCTAAAACCTTGTAGGCATATGTCATGCTCAAATATTGCCGTCTTTTATCCAATGAAAACTCGTTAGACTATGCATACAAACTTGTAACTGGGGATGTAGGGAAAGCGCCCATGGCAAGACGCAAACCGAGATGGTGCACTGGGTCCAACATTTTAAGGGCTGGTGGTCTTGCCGATCCATACACTATTGCACCATAGTCAAGACGCGATCGGACAAGAAAATTGTATAGGCGAAGAAGACATTTTCTATCTCAACCACAAGACCTGTGGGCTAGAACATTTGAAATGTTCATACTTCGAAGACATTTTTCTTTAAGAGACTTCAGGTGAGAAATAAAATTGAGTTTCTTGTCAAAAATTACGCCCAGAAACTTATGCTCGGTTCTAATAGGCAAGCGGGTTGCCTTAAGTTTAAGCTCTGTATTTAGAGTTAGCCCACGGCGTAAGGAAAATGGAACGCACACCGTTTTTTCTGGAGAGAACTTAAAACCATTTTCATCTGCCCAAGTACCTAGCTTATTTAGGGCCAGCTGAAGCTGGCGTTCACAGCTGGAGGTGTTACAAGAGGAACAGGAAATCTGAAGATCATGTACGTACAATGAATATGAGATTGAAGGTGGTAGTATCCTGGCAATAGAGTTTATCTTGACTGAAAACAATATAACGCTTAAGATGCCCCCTTGGGGAACTCCATTTTCCTGAACAAAGGGATCCGACAGAGTACAACCCAGTCTAACCTGGAATGTCCTATCTGTCAGTAAGTCTCTTATACACCTCATCATACGACCCCGAATACCATAACTGTAAAGATCCTTAAGTATTCCAAAACTCCATGTGGTGTCATAAGCTCTCTCTAAGTCAAAGAAGACAGAACTGCAATGTTGTTTATGCACAAACGCTTCACAGATAAGTGTCTCCAGGCGGACTAAGTGGTCCACTGCAGATCGTCCTTGACGAAAGCCGCACTGGTTATTTGCAAACAAAATTTCTTTTTCTAATAGGTATATTAACCGTCTATTAATGAGTCTCTCGTACGTTTTTCCTAGGCAGCTAGTAAGTTCTATCGGTCGGTAACTGGCAGGAAGTGCTGCGTCTTTGTCTGGCTTCAGTAGCGGCACAATATGAGCCCGCTTCCACGCCTGAGGGAAACTTGCCTGCTCCCACAGAGAGTTAAAAAAGAGGAGGGGGTTTCTGAGTGAATCATGTGAAAACTTCTGGAGCATGGCATAGTGCAATGAATCAGGCCCTGGTGCGGACATCTTCTTTACATCAAGAGCCTGTTTGAGCTCAATCATTGTAAACGGCCCATTATATGGTTCTGAGTTAGCCCCCAACATAGAAATAGTGCAACCCTCTGTGCGAGATTTAAATCGTTGTAATTCTACACTATAATTATTAGAGCTGGATACGCTGTGGAAATGTTGAGCAAGAACATTAGCAATATCTTTGACAGACCCCACAGGCAAGTTAAATATTGGGATGGTGAAATTGCGGCAGTCGCCTTTGACTTTTCGTATGCGATCCCAAACCTCTTTAGCCGCAACGAAACTACTTATAGAAGAGAGATATTTGATCCAAGATTTTTTTCTTTGCATGCTTTCTTGTCCAGCGGGCCTGAGCTTTACGCCTTTTAAATGCAATCTTGTTGTGCACGGTTAGGTAACGCCGGAAAACATCCCAGGCTTTATTTTGCCTCGTAAGGGTTTTTGAACAGTCTTCATTCCACCACGGGTTGCATTTCTTAGGTAAGTTACCGGAAGTACGGGGGATAGATTGCTCGGCGGCATTAACTATCTGTTCAGTAACATAGCTTGTAGCTTCATCAGGAGTGAGAATGGCTAATAGTGAAGCGTCAAATGTAGCAGCTTGGCTGAAACGTTTCCAGTCTGCTTTATCCAGTTTCCATCTAGGCATACGTTTCTGAAGTCTGGGGAGGTCAACAAGGCTCTCTAAAACAACTGGGAAGTGGTCACTCCCGAAGGGATTATCTAAAACCTTCCAAGAAAAACAAGGAAGCTATGATGGTGATGAAATGGACAAATCAATGCAGGTAAAAGAGTTGTGAACAGCACTAAAAAATGTTGGAGATTTGTTATTTAAAATACATAAATTTGATGACAATAAAAATCGCTCAATGAGTCCTCCACGGGAATCGATTCGTGCACTGCCCCACATGGTGTGATGAGCATTAAAATTTCCTAAAATTAAAAACGGTTGCTGAAGTTGAGTTAAAAGCTTCTGTAGGTCGTGCATATGTATGGGAATGTGTGGTGGAAGATAAAGTGAAACAACGGTAATGAGTCGATCGGTGAGAATCTGTGCTGCCACGGCCTCGAAAGGAGTGTCAAGGGGGACTTCGACACACGCTACTCCACTCTGCACAACAATTGCAACACCGCCAGATGAGTGAGTAGATGAGCGGTCTTTGCGGAAAAGATGATAGCTCCTCAATACACGCGTATGTTTGGATGTCAAATGAGTCTCCTGTAGTGCTAGGGCTATTGGACGTAGCTCATTAAGTATAAAATGAACATCATCTATATTGTGAAGAAGTCCCCGACAGTTCCAATGCATGAAGCCAAGATGGACCATACAAAAACTTAGTTAAAAAGTTATGAATGAGGGGAGTTCACACCAAGTGAATGCACACTATGTCCCGTGCGTTGGGGCAGTGACACGTGGTGGTTTTTTCTTTTGATCTCCTTTAACAGGAGGTTTTGTGCCTCCCTTGGCAGGTGGAAGAGGTTGTGTCGAATCGACAGATACCTCCATGGCCTCCTCTTCCAGCTGTGAAGAGGAAGTAGAGGGCCCCGCACTGCCTCGAGAGGGAGTGGTGTCCTGCACCACTCGAGGCTTAGGACCCAGACGATGGGGCATCGTCCTGGAATGTGGGGGTTTCGGCGGCGCTGCTGGGGTCTGTGAACCCACAGAGGCCTCGCTGGGAGTTGGGGGGCTGGTGGAGCACTCAACGTCTCGAGGACTGTACTGAGTGCCCACCGATGCCTTCAGAGGCGGCGCTGACCTCCTGGCAGCCGCCTCGGCATAAGTGCCTCCTCGGAGGAAGGAAAATCGTTTTCTTGCCTCTGGGTAGGTAAGATGCTCTTTTACCTTTAACGTCAAGATCTTTTTTTCTTCTTGGAATTTCGGACAGGCTCGAGAGTAGGTTGGATGGGTACCGGAGCAGTTGACACACTTGAGAATTGTACCCTCGCATGTGTCAGCTGGATGGTCTGTAGCTCCGCACTTTGAGCACGTCGTTTTTCCGCGACACGTGACCGATCTGTGACCAAATCTTTGGCACATAAAGCATCGTCTTGCGTCAGGTATGTAAGGGCGCACCTTACAGTAAAGATAGCCTGCTTTGATAGTCTCGGGCAGTACAGTGGAAGCAAAAGTGAGAACTAGATGCTTCGAGGGTCTCTCCTGCCCATCCCTGCGAATAGAGATTCGTCGCACGGCGACCACTCCCTGCCCAGAAAGGCCGTCCAAGATCTCGTCCTCGCTAGATTCTAGCAGGTCATCCTCCGAGATGACGCCCTGACAACTGTTCAAGGTGCGATGGGGCGTGAGGGATACTTTGTAGTCGGATATCTTGTTTAGATACAAAAGAACCACATTCTGTACTCCATTTTCTACTTCAATGAGCAGGTCACCGGATGCTAGTTTTTTTGCTTTAAAGTTTTGACCGATTAGGTTTTCTAAAGTCTTTGAAATAAAGAAGGGTGAGAGCTTAGCAAGTGGTTTCCCATTTTGTTCCGAGTGCATTACCAGAAAGCGGCTGAAGCTATTCTGGGCTGCGGCTGATATCTCTTTGGTGAATACTTCGGTCCGGACCCTTTTCAGGGTTCGATCAGGAGAGGTTTTTTTGTTTGGAACCCATATAAAGGGCAGAAACTTCGGCGTCCGTAGCGCACCACCCACCGCGGAGTCCAACAAGGGGATAGGCAACATCTCATAACAGGTCTGGCTTGTCTGAGTATGTTACTCTATCAGTGCTACCAGGATGCTATAACCAAGTGTGGGTCAAGAGAGAGTTATGTCACCACCCAAGGTTAGCCCTTGCCGCCAAAGAAGGTGAAAACAAAGAATAGGACTCGAGAAGGAAGGAAAGAGAAAGAAAAGAGGGGATAGTAGAAGAAATGGCGACTAGACTGAATCATCCTGGCCGGGCCTTACCAGGACTCCCGTCTATGAGAAGCGGGGGCCGAAGTGGTGTATTACCTCGCCCGGGGGGCCCCGAAGGGTCCAAACCTACACCGGGCTCGGCTCAACTACCAGGATGCCCTTTTCCCTAAGACACGGGAAAGCCACGCACAGCCAGACGTGGGCGGGCGAGCCCGCATGGCTCGGGGTCCGTGGGGACGCCACTCACCAAACACCTGCTTTCACAGGTGCCACCTGCGGGGCAGAATATTGAAGGAACGAACAGAGGTTCGTTTCCACCGAACGACCCTTCGAGAAACCATGCTGCAGAACGCCTAGCTTATGCCGAAAGTAGTAAGGACAGTCGGGCATGGATAACTATCTCAAAAACTTTAGAAAAGGCACATAGTAAAGAAACCGGTCTGTAGTTTTTTTTTTTTTTTACCTCAGAAGCGTCACCGCTTTTGTGGACTGGTACGACAATCGAACTTTTCCACAGGGACGGGAATATACACAGTCGCAAAGAAAGGTTACAAATGTGCTCCAAAACAGGCGCAAATAACTGTCCGCAGCACTTAACGATAAAGCTCGGTATCTGGTCAAAGCCCACTGAAAACTTTGGCTTCAGTTTCTTTATCGCTTCCAAGATTTCAACCGTATCCACGCGAGTGATATTCAAAGCGTCATCGCAAACAAAATTTTCAGACGAGGTAGCACCAAGGAATATATCTGAAGAGTAGCACTCTCGGAAGTGATTTGCGAAACCATTAGCTACTTCTTGCGGAGAAGACACGTATATTCCAGACCCACTCCGTAGCAAAATGCTGTTAGTTGTGTCCTTTGTGTGTTGTTTAACAAATCGCCAGAACTCATGCGGCTTGCGGAACAAGCTATTTTCTACTCGGACCTGGTGAGCGCGTTTGTCGTGCGCAAACAGTTTTTTTAACAAGCGCTCTATAGATCTTGAACTTGACATCCCACAACTTCACGCCACTTGCCTTATATAGTTTATGACAATGCGCTTTTTTTTTGTATATAATACCGCAGTTCCTTGGAAAACCAAGCGGGATACTTGGGAGGCATTATGACACGCTTTGGTACAAACACATCAATGCCCTTTCGCACTATAGCTGTAAAATTTTCGACAGCGGTATCAATACATTTTTCGTTTAGAATTGTCGACCAGTTACATCCCTGAAAAAAATTAAATAAGCCTAGGTAATCGCCAGTGGAGTACGAGTAGCTAGAGGAACTTTGACAGACACGCGGTCTTCGGGAAAAAGAAAATTACACACTAAAAGTTGGGTGAAAAACATCAGGGCTAACAAGAGTATCACTTACTAAACTCAAATCGTCAATAGGACAATTTGAAAAGAATAGATCTAGGACATTTCCGGAAACATTTTCTAGCCCGTTGAATTGAGTAAGCCCATTATAACGAGCGAAGTACATCAAAGAAGACATTTGTCTTTATATTTTCAGAATTACCTGAGTTAATTTGTCCATATTCTCAATCTACACCGGGGAGGTTGATATCCCCGTACAGGTGAACGCGAAACTTCGAAAAGTCAATCTGCTTCTCAAGGATTTCAAAATGATCGACGAAAGCAGTTGCATCCGAAAGAGGAGGAACATAATAATTGCGTATTAAATAGTTAAAGCCATCGGCAGCAACAAGTTCTACCCAAACACATTCCGCGTACGTTTCAAGGTCGTATCGCCTACAGCTAGACGTATAACTGTCCACTGCAACTATCACACCACCGTCAAACTTTTGACCTGTCACCGCGTAATCTCTGTCCCTTCGATGGACTGTATAGCGAAAAGGAAAATAACTATTGCTTGAAATTTCGTCCAAAAGCCACGTCTCCGTTAAACAAATAATGTTGAACGCGGAGGAACATATATTACGTAAACATTCGTCTGCCTTCGTTCGCAAACCACGAGTATTCTGATAATAGCTCCTCAGCGATCTAGCCATCTTGCAACACTGGGGAACTTTCTAGCACGTGTGCGCGCGACCTGTCAAGTTTTCCAACTAATGGGTGAAAAATGCAACCCTCAGGCCAAACCTCGGGCCTGTTGATCGCTTCAAGAGAGTCGAGCTCTACAGACACGTGAAAAGACGAGTAGGATGGAAACTTGGTAATCAGTTTAGTGCACCACAGCGGCTTTCCGTTAAGAAAGGGCTCGATCAAAGAGCACACGTCACTAACAGCAGTGATAGGGTCAAGACGCGATACAAAAAGGGCCTTACACTGAGGCTCACGAGGAACAACTGACACCTTCGAAGCTTTCGCTGTTCCTACCGATGGCTTGCTTCGCCGTCGCGGGCCCACCATGGTGAATTCGTCGTTCTCGTCTCTGAAAAGGCTTGGGTAGTCGCCCTGTCCTCCAAGGGAGACTGGTTGAGCAGCGCCTTGCGGTTGACGATTGTCAGCGTTGCTGTCAGCCGTGTGAACAGGGAGGGCAGCACCAGGTCCAGTCATGCCGGACGCAGCTTACAGAGACCCAGAAGTTGATGGAATCAACGGTGGATTGAATGACAAAGCAGCATTTGCATAGCTTTGATATTGCTGTGCAGGATTAGGCAGTCGTGCAGCAAGTTGTTTTCAAACGGCCGATTGCTCAGACCGAAGACTGTTGTTATCGGCCCTAAGGCACTTCACTTCGGCGGTTAACACGTCCAACTTGACAACAATTTTGTCCAACATACTCGTCCAATCACTGGGAATGACAGTGGCCTTTTCCAATTTGGCTATCTCGACTTCGTCCTCCGAATTGGACTCACCTGATGCCGCTTCCGAAGTAGGCCTATCTTCAGTTGTTTTGCGATGCCGACGAGTGCATTCGATGCATTTATACGCACTCGATCTAGATTCCATTAGCACGTTGTACTCCACGAGGCCTACCTTGATACAGCTGCAGTGGAATCGGTGTCCGTAGCCACCAGAACAGGATAAGAATTGCTGCTTTCTGGTGATTTTGGCGGAGCAGCTGCCACACACGTCCTTCCTTGGCGCCATCTTGAAAGCACCACGATAAAGAGACCCATAGGACGAGCTATAGAAGATGCTATAGCAAACCATACAGAGAGCAATAAGCGGCTAAAGAAACCACAGAAAAAGCTATGCTGCTATAGCACGATGTCCTAAAAGATCCATAGAGTAACTATAGCAGACCATACAAGAAGCTATAGGCGGCTAAAGGGACCATAAGAAATACCATAGGCAGCTATATCACGACGGGCATAGAGAACCTTAGGACGAACTGTAGAATGAGCTATAGCGGACCATACAGAGAGCAATAAACGGTTAAAGAAACCATAGGAAAAGTCATAGGCAGCTATTGCACGGTGTCTAAAAAGATCCACAAAGTAAGCCATAGAGATCTCTATAGCAGACCATACAAGAAGCTGTAGAGGCTAAAGGAACCATAAGAAATGCCTATGGCAGCTATAGCACGATGGGTATAGAGAACCCTAGAAAGAACTGTAAAATGAGCTATAGGGCACCATACAGAGAGCAATAGGCGGCTAAAGAATCCATAGAAAATCCATAGGCAGCTATAGCACGGTGTCTCAAAATATCCATGAAGTCATAAAGATCTCTATAGCAGACTTTACAAAAAGCTGTAGACGGCTAAAGGAACCCAAACGCCTACTAAAATGCGGTTCTGCTTACCTAGGACCGAACTGTCCATTAGCAGCCAAGATCCGCACACAGCCACGCCCGGTCCTTCTTAAACAAGGCCTCTCTTTTCCCTTGTGCCAGAAGCAATGATGTCTGGTCTGCAAAAACACCCTTTCCGATGCCCACCTGAAAAACAAGATCATCCAAATTATAAAGGAGAAAGCCAAGATCGAAGTTAAAAAAGCAATTGTTGCATATTTGAGCACTGATATAGAAATACTGCCATTCCCAGCTGAGAATATTTTGCCCAAAGATGCAAGAGGGCCCACAAGTTGCATGCATTGTTAATAATGGATTGATCCTATGACCTAAGGTTCTCCCCACGAATGTTTGAGAGATGGACATGGGACAACCACAAGGGCGTGTGTGTGTCTGCGTGTCTGTGTTTGTTTGTAGGAAAGGGGGGGGGGGTGTTATAGGGGACATTACATAGGTTTCTGAGTTTGTTTCATTCTGGCTGTAACTAAATCTAGATGCTCCGAGCATCCAAAAAATTTAAAAATGACAACAGTGTGCGTCTTATTTCACTCTAAAACATGTGTCCAAAGACTGCGAATCCCAGACCTAGAGATGGCGCCATCGAACCTGACCCAATGTGGTCAGACGACGAATGGCGCTCGTCGGCCAGTCGCGAGCGATAACTTCTTGTACAGACATGCCGCCGACCAGTCCTGCGTGTTCGCACTGCACTCCATCGCTCACGATTGGCTGACGAGTGCTGTTTGTCGTTCGGCCACATTCGGCCGGGTTCGGTGGCGCCATCTGTAGGTGTGGTATTCATAATCTTCAAATAGCATTTTTATAGTGAAGTAAGTCGCACATGATTGTCATTTTTGCAATGCTTAGAGCATGTAGAATGAGTTACGTTCATAACTAGACGATCTCAGAAACCTCCGTAGTGCCCCTTTAATTTGAAGCAGTGCTCCGGATGCCATTTCAGCACTCTCCTGAGTGCACTGTGTGTTCACAGAGCAGGGACGCCGATTCAGGGGGAGAGAGAAAATAAAGTATGTGTTTAGAAAAATCAGTTATAAAGCGACAGCAAGCCTTAAAGCAAATAAATGTTCCTTCCAGCCATCCATTATGTTTTCCTAACAACTTTTCGTGACGATCTAGAACCATGCGGCGCTCAATACGAAGAATTGCCCATTATTTTGTCACATTCAGTAAACCTGTAGGGCTTACTGAATGATATTGATTAAGGTAGGTTTCTAGAAGAGATTCTGCTGTGCAAAGCACCGTTCACACATGTATGTTTCCCTGCATTGTAGCCCACTGTGACCCACGCACGTAGCCAGGATTTTGTGTCGAAGGGGGGGGGGGCGCACATGAAATAATGCTGTATGAGGGGGAGGGGGGAGAGGACGTGCCAGCAAAATGTAAGATTTCGGGGGAGGGGGGGGAGGGGGCCCGGGTCCCATGACCTCCCCCCCCCCCTGGCTTCGCACCTGCTATGAGCGCTTGTGATGACGCTTGCGACCATTGTGACAGGAGTATCGTAATCCAATTACCGTTAAAGAATCCTTTCCCAGAGCAGTTAAAGGCGTTCGAAATGCAACTGTGTGAAGTGGCCTTAAGATTGATGGCCGTCAGTGCTGCTTATTTAGGCATTCTTTGAGGGAAGACAGTTTTTTTCACAAGAATACCATGTGAGCAACATTTTCTGCCAAACCAGCATTCCGTTCGGCAGTTACTACTCTTGCTCGGTTTGCAATGGGCAGTGCAGCAAGTTCATGGGCAGCAGCCGCAATGTGTGCAGCAGTCAGGACTGCAGGGGCAGGAACAACCAGGGGCAGCCAGGGACGCGGGGACTGAAGCAGCCAGGGCCGCGGGGACAACAACAGCCAGGTCCGCAGGGACAGGAGCGGCCAGGACACAAGCAGCTGGGAGGGCAGGGGCATGGATAGCTGGCAGAGCTGGGGCATGAGCAGCCAGGGCAGGGGTTGGCAGCCATCAGGGCAGGGCCAGTTGTAGCATCAAAGTCAAATGCAGCAGCTTCTAGCTGATATTTTTGGCACTAACAATTTCCTTCTGATCTGCACTAGGTACTGAACACGAGATTACATCCTGTGTTTGTATATAATGAACTTTATTATACCATACCTTTCAAGGATTGTACTTTTTATTATCTCTTGCAGATTGATGTTGAGCTGCCTAATTTGGCTAAGCTCCCTCTTCAACCGTATTTCATTTATTTCATTTCATTTCATTTATTTTCACCTTAAGGGCCCGATTAGGGCATTACATAAGGGGGGAGGGGCAGTAAAACGAAGAATACAATAGCAGACGCAGTAGTAGAACAATAACAGTAACTATAAACAAGAACATGAGAAATTATACATAATGGGCTAGTAAATTATTGTAAAACACTGTTCCATCAGAGATGCTGACGATGGAGGATGGCAACTGGTTCCACTGTGTGATGACATATGGGAGGAATGATTCGTTGAATGAGTTAGTTTTACCAGAAAGACGTTTTATTGAGCAAGAGTTGTTTAGGCGGGAGGATATTCTATCGGGGGGTGAGAGCAGGGCGTTCTTTAGTTCTGGGCAATGATAATAAATTTTAATGATGATGGCATAAACGGGAGAGTTTCCTTCGAATGAGTAAGGGTATGAGCCCGAGTTGACTTTTTAGAGAAGAGACACTAGAGAAGTAGTCATACGATGATAAGATAAATCGGGCGGCTCGGATTTGTACTGACTCCAGGTGATTGATTAGATAGACTTGATGAGAACTCCAGATTGCAGATGCATATTCTAATTTTGGCCTTACATAAGTTTCATATGCCAACATTCGGACTTGGGGAGGGGCGTCTCGCAGATTACGTCTGATGAATCCGAGGGTCTGGGAAGCCTCTGCAGAAACGGCTTCGATGTGAGGTCTCCATGAGAGGTCAGGTGTTAGTCTAAGGATAAGATATTTATACATTGAAACTGATTCGATCACGCCTTTGTCTAGGGTATAATGAAAGGGTAAATGAGTTTTCTTTCAGGTAAAATGGATTAGCTTACACTTAGATTTGTGAAGCGTCATGAGCCATTTTCCGCACCAGTCGTTAATTTTTTTGAGATCATTTTGAAGCAAAAGATTATCAGTGTCTGTTGAGATGGTGTTATAGATGACGCAGTCATCGGCGAAAAGTCGTATTTTGCAGGAGATGTCATGTGGGAGGTCGTTAATAAAAATAAGAAAAAGCAGTGGGCCAAGGACGGAGCCCTGAGGTACACCTGAAGTGACGTCTGTTAGCTTTGATTCATGCTCGTTAACAACCGTGTATTGCATACGAGACGCGAGAAAGCTTCTAATCCATGAATATTCAAGGGGATCTCAATTTAGGGATGATAGTTTAGAAAGCAGACGTTGATGGGGAACACGGTCAAATGCCTTCTAAAAGTCGCGAAATATGGCATCGGTTTGTATATGGCGTTCTAGGTTAGTTTGCAGTTGACGAACAAATATACATAGTTGGGTCTCGTTTGACGTTAGGTGAGTGATGATGTTAGAATATAAGATGTGCTCAAAACGTTTTGACGCAATGCAGGTCAGAGAGATGGGACGATAGTTCGAGGCGGAAGATCGAGTTCCCTGTTTGTGGACTGGAGCGTTCCTCCCAATCTTCCAGTCGGAAGGCAGACAACTCTTGGAAAAAGATTGATTAAAGATGAGACTGAGAATTTCACCGGAAATGTTGGCTGTATTTTTTAAGATCTTTGCATTAATATTGTCTGGGCCTGCTGAGGAAGTGAGCGGTAGTTTTTCTATTTGCTTAACGATACCGGATGAGTTAACAGTAATCAACGACATGGGATCATAACACTCTTCAGGGACAGTTGGAACATTTTGTGGGGATTCAGTGGTAAACACAGAAGAAAAGTATTCATTAAGCACTACAGGGCACTCCTTCTCCGGTACAGGCTCACCAGCAATATCCTTCAGATTGATATTTACGTGGCCACTTTTAGGTGACATAAGCTTCCAGATTTTTTTCGGATTATTTTGCAAGGTTGAGGGCAAGTCCTGGGAAAAACAATTTAATTTTAGATAGCTTAATGGTTTTAGAATATTTTTTGAGCGTAGTGTAGTAAGCGTCCCAGGCAACAGATAAGTTAGTTCGTTTTGCCTTTGCAAACAGTCGTTTTTTTCCTATTGCACAATGACCGGAGCGCTTTGTTATACCATGGTATCGATGTGTCCGTCCTAATTTGTAAAGTAGGGACGTATAATCTAAACAGATCACTTATTTTATTATTGTGAAGTACCCAGTTTTCCTCAACAGATCTTATCGAGAATTCAGTTACGTACAAGCTATAAAAATCGGACAAATCATTGTTCATTGCTACGTAATCGGCTTTATTATAATCATGAATAATTTTACAGATTGGGTTTTTGACAAATACCGGAAATGACAGGTCAACGTGAAGGATACTATGGTCGCTCAAACCGTTACAATGACCTACTGTTTTTACAATGTCCGGTGATGTAGTTAAGATGAGGTCGAGAATGTTACCAGAGCGTGTCGGTTGGTTAACCACCTGCGTCAGATTGAAGGTTTGACACATGTCAAGAAATTCTGTCGATGTGCGTGACCCATCAGATGATACATTGACCCAATCGATTAGTGGAAGATTAAAATCACCAAAAAGCAACAAGTCAGCTTTTGGGAAACGGTTTTTAATATCAACTAATATGGAGGAAAGAGTGATAGTGAACGATGAATCACAGTCAGGTTGTGTGATGATATGATCGTTGACACCCGCTGTCGCGCTGCTGTTGACGATGCCCGGGGATGCCGCTGTCGCCCACGTTGCGCCTCTTTCTCGTAGTCGATCCAAGGACGGTGACGCTTCGAGTATAACTGGTTTAATATGCGTTGTATTTACACAATATTTACAATATAGACAAAAGTGCAGTTCAATCGTCAAACTCCGTGGTCGCTGTTGAGATATAAATCTCTCTCAACCTCTCATCGGCTCCCTCGACTCATTCTCCATATCTCAAATCTCTCTCGATGTTTCTCGATCAAACTCCCCCGGTCGACTCCCTCCAAAAACCTGTCTCAGCCCTCTTCGGCCCTTGCCTCTCCTCCTCTCACATTCCCGTCTTTTCTTCCCTTTGCCGGGTAGGCAGCGACCCTCTCCCTCTTCCCCAATTACGGACTCGCCCCCCCCCCCGTTCCCAGGTTGTTCCCCTCTCCGCCCACTTCCGAGAAAACACGGCGTCGCCGAAACCCAGTCGCCGGACGGCTTTCCCAGCTCCCGCTTGGCAGCTTTGTTCGGGTCAAGCCGGTCTGTCCACGACTCAAGGGAGCGCCTTCCCGCGCCTCTTCAAACACCACTTGAGGCAGTGGCAGTTCGTGTCCTCTTTGATCGCCTCATCACCATTGTATTGCTCTACCTTCCACCTAACATTCCATTGCATCTCCATGAACTCCAAGGCCTCAGAGATCAGCTTCCCAAACCCTTTTTAATCTTAGGTGATTTTAATGCCCACCATCCTTTGTGGGGAAGCTCTCGTCAAGATTCCCGCGGTGGAGTTATTGAACGGCTCCTATCGCTATCTGGACTCTGTCTTTTGAATAAGAGAGAACCAACCTTTTTTAGCTCTGCTCATAACACATTCACATCAATATATCTTTCCCTGTCATCACCATCTCTACTTCCATGTTTTTCGTGGAAGGTTTTAAATAATCCTTTTGGAAGCGATCATTTCCCCATAATTTTAGAAACAGTTATACCTCTTCCTTCGCTTTCGACCCGCCTTCCAAGGTGGAAGTTTGAGAATGCCGACTGGGCTCTGTTTAGTTCAGAAGCTGTGTTTGACCCCTCTTTATTTACTAGTACGTCTGCAGAGGAGGCGACAACTTATGTCACTGAATGTTTAATTAATGCTGCTGCATCGTCTATCCCACAAACATCTGGTAAGCTCCCCAGGAGATGCAAACCCTGGTGGAACGATGAGTGTACAGCCACTCGAAAGGAATAAAATAGGGCTTGGGGAATCTTCCGCCGATAACCGACGCCTCTTAACCTGATGGAATTTAAAAGAAGCAGAGCCAAGGCTCGATGGACAAGAAAACAAGCCAAAAAGACATCGTGGGTTAAATATATTTCAGCCCTAAATAAATTTGTACTGTTGAAAGAAGTGTGGGACCGCCTGCGGAAGGTCCGAGGAGATTACCAATCTTTTCGAACTCCTCTCTTTTCCTCCTCCTCTGTATCACTCAAAGATCAAGCAAACATCCTTGGCGAACATTTTCAGCTTATCAGTAGTTGCTCAAATTTCAGCGCAAAGTTTAAGAAATTCCGATCTATTGCTGAAAAGCAGTCAATCTCCATGTTAGGGTCTGCCACTGTTTCATACAAAAAACCATTCACTATGGGCGAACTCAAAGTAGCACTTGCTACAAAAAAGCAGGCTGCACCAGGCCCAGATAAACTTCATTATGAAATGCTTAGACACCTGTCCCCTGAAGCACTTTGCCATTTGCTGACGTTTTTTAATCACCTATGGAAACAAGCTGCGTTCCCTCAGTGCTGGAAATGTGCTCATGTTATACCTCTCTTGAAACATGGAAAAGATCCCTCCATCCCCACAAGCTACCACCCCATCGCACTCACTAGTTGCTTGAGGAAGACATATGAAAGGCTCATTAATCGGCGTCTTCTTTATTTTTTTGGAGGCTGAGAACTTTTTTGATGTTAACCAGTGTGGATTTCGAGAGGGACGATCAACCACAGATCACTTGGTTCGTTTAGAAACCCTTATTCGTGAGGCATTTGTGCACCGACAACATTGTGTTTCGGTATTTTTTTATATACATAAAGCATATGATACTGCATGGAGGTATGGTATCCTTCGAGATCTGTACAACTGCGGTGTGCGTGGTCGATTGCTTCAGTGCATACAAAACTTCCTAACTGAGCGAACCTTTCAGGTTCGCTTAGGTGGCACACTGTCAGATCTCTTTTGCCAAGAAAATGGGGTCCCTCAAGGAGGAGTTTTATTCGTTACCCTTTTTGCTGTTAAAATCAACAGTCTTGCAAGGGTGATACCGCCATCGGTATCTTATTCTCTTTATGTAGACGACGTGCAGATCTCCTTCTCTTCATGTAACCTCTCCAGTTGTGAACGAAAACTACAACTCACTATCAACAGGATGAGCAAATGGGCGGATGAAAACGGTTTCAAGTTTTCCCCCGAAAAAACTGTTTGTGTTCCCTTTTCATTGCGCCGGGGATTGTCTTTGGACCCCAGTTTGCATCTCAATAACATAGATATATCTGTTCAGCAGGAACACAAATTTCTCGGTGTAATCTTTGACAGGAAGCTTACTTTTGTGCCGCATTTGAAGGAGTTGAAACGCAAATGCTTAAGTTCTTTAAATGTTCTCAAGGTGTTGTCCCACATTTCATGGGGATCGGACAGGCGATGCCTTTTACGATTATACAACTCCCTAGTTCGGTCTCGCCTTGACTACGGTGCAGACGTGTATGATTCGGCACGATCCTCTACTTTGAAGATGCTAGATCCCGTTCACCACTTAGGGCTCAGACTTGCTCCGGTGCATTTCGCACATCACCTGTGTTAAGCCTATATGCCGATACACATCAGATGTCGCTTGAGAAACGCAGACAGTACCTGAGTCTTTGTTATGCTTATCGGGTCTATTCTAATCCACAACACCCAGTTTACAGTGCCATTCATACCTGTCGTTTCTTTGACTTTTTGAAAACAAGCCGAGCATTGTACGGCCACTCAACTTTCGCATTCAAAATTTCAGTGCTTCCCTTCATGTCCCACTTCATGATGTTGCCGTGCTTAATCACAGGGACAGAGTTGCTCCTTGGGACGAAGTCCCAATCGTTTGCGACTGGACACTTACAAAATACAGTAAGCGGGTTACCTCCCCACAAGTTCTCCAGCAGGAGTTCCTTTTATTGCAGGAGACATATAGAGGTTACACTGAATTCTATACCGATGGGTCGAAATCCTCGTCTTTTGTTGGCAGCGCAGTATATTCTGGTTCCTTCATGAAATCTCTTCAACTTAACTGTGTGGCAAGCATCTTTTCTGCAGAGCTTTATGGCATTTTAATATCTGTTGATCACATACTAAAAACAATATAAGGAAAGCTATTCTCTTTGTTGATTCTCAAAGCGCATTACTGGCTGTGTCCTCACTGCTCCCTACAAAGAATCTTCTTACTCTGCATGTACGAGGTAAATTATATGGAGCCCTCCAACTCGGACATGACATAAAATTTTGTTGGGTACCGAGTCACGTCGGGATTCCAGGGAATGAGAAAGCCGATACGTAGTAACAAACATGTACCAGTTTGCTCGGTACATGTTTGTACCAGTCGGATCGGGTTTGGCTGGTACAAATCCGATCCGACTGGTACCTTTGTACCAGTCGGATCGGGTTTGGCTCCGCCCCTTTGGCTCCGCCCAAAGGGGCGGAGCCAAACCCGATCCGACCAATCACAGCGCAGGAGGGCGGGGCCAAACCCAGTCCAACCAATCACAGCGCAGTAGGGCAGGGCCCTTTCCCTCTCTCCCATCCCAGTGACCAATGACAGGCAGTGGGCATCGATGGCCCCGCAGGACATTAGCCAGTGACCAATCGGAGCTCAGCGAGGTCCCGTCACGTGTGAAGTCACGTGTCAGGCGCGTGCCAGAAGCGTGTCACTTACCATGACCGCAAACCACAAACCGCAGACCGCAAACCACAAACCGCAGACCGCAAACCACAAGCCGCAGACCGCAAACCACAAACCTCAGACCTCAAACCACAAGTGTGGTTGACCAGGTGTTGACAGCTAAGGTCATCATCTGACAACAACCACGTGATGTCACACAGGGTCCGAGCTTCGTTCGACAGAGGGCGCTATATGACTTGAATTGCGGCGCTCAGGGCGCCTCACGTGTGATGTCGCAGAGGGTTCACTGCGTCCGACAGAGGGCGCTCACGTGATATCGCACAGGGTTCGTGCTGCATCCGAAGGAGGGCGCTGCGCTCCGGTCACATGACGGTCACGTGTTTTGAATTTGAATCGCTGCGCTAAATGCTATTCGATAAAAAATGCTCCGCCGCCAGCGGGGAATCGAACTCGCGACTTCTTGATCACCAGCCCGAGGCTGGTGATCAAGAGGCATCGCTTCCGAAGACCGCTTAAGTCGGGTTAGTTGTTTGTGTGTGTGTGCATTCAGATCACGTGATGTCCCGCGCGCTACTTGGCTTTTGTAACGCGGTTAGAAACAGGATGCTTCATTGCCGCAGGTCGTGTGACGTTGCTCGGCTTCCTATCACGTGATTTCGCGCGCGCGCGATTCAAGCGGTGTTCGCGCGGCCTCGTAGCCTCGTGGCGCCCCACACATAACTGTCGCATGTTTACGCAATGTCCTATATATATGTGGTATATGACGACGGCGCACCGTCATTATGGCGGTGACGCTCGCGGCCGTCAAGTCTCTTCTCGCTCTCATCATGGGCTCCTTTCTAATTGTCTGCGTGATCACCATCGGCGTCAGCATGTCGCACGCGAGCCTGCACGGAAATTGCACGCTCGAGATGAGTCTGAACAAGGAGGTCAAAGTACATCAGTGTCCTGCATCCGTGCTAGCAATACGTGAATGGTCAAAAGAGGGCCATCCGAAAAGAGCCGGTGTAAATTTGGACAGGAATCAGACTGAGGCGCTGAAGCAATGTCTCAATCAGCTGGACGTTCTTGCTCCCCGGAAGCATGATCTCGAGTGTGAAGACAGCTGCATCATCAGCGAGTCCGTGTACCTTCGAAGATGTCCTCTGAACATCTATCAAATTCGGCGACTGATCGGAGGAAGGAAAGCCTCATTGTACGGAATAAATCTCGATCGTGAAGCTATATTGCTCCTGTCAAACTTTTTGAATAAAAAAATGATAAAACTTGCTACGTGTTTGTGTATTGCGATGTGCGCGCAGAGCCCACGATCGCTCGACGCGTCGCGTAAAGGACACGAAATTTTTTTTCTTCATCTCTTTTATTGCTCAAAATCGCTCGCATTAACCCAACTGTTGTGCGAGGAGGCGTAGCCCCTCCATTTTACGAGGTATTGTAGGTGGTGCGCACGTCGGCGTCTCAAAATCTTCTCCACGATCCAGGTCTTGTATTCGGCCAGGGAAACGCGCTGCAGTTCTGCCTCGTAAAAAGAGCCGAGAACGGGCTCTTTTTGCACCATATCGACTAGGTGGTAGGTATTGGGCACACCTAATCGAATTCGGTCCACGATAAACACCTCGTCCGTGAACGACTGCTTGTACTTCTTCACGAGAACGTGTCGATCTTTGGAGATGCGCACATGTTCACCCAGGCGAAATTTAGGTATTTTCACGCGACCGGGATCGGGGAACAAGTGAAAGAAAAATTCGGTCTGGTTTTGTGGGGTAACGTCGACCGGCCTAGCGTTCAGTGTCCTGTGGTGGCTAAAATTATAAGACTCGACGATTTCCGGGAGGATTTCAATTAATCGTTTGGTTCGTGCATACTCAAAGTACTTGTAAACCCGACTCATTATGGTGCGTTGTACGCGTTCCACGATCGAAGCCTTTTGCTTCGAATTCACGGAATACAATTGCATGTCGTTTTTCTCCAGAAACGAGAGGACCAATCTTCCGTAAAATTCACGACCACGATCCGTACATAAACGCCTGCTTTTCCCCATGTTGCGAAAGACAATTTTCAACGCCCTGACAACTTCCTCGCCCGTCATCGAGCTATGGGGACGACGGTGAGAAATCGTGAGAACGTATCAATCACAAACAAAATGTATCGTTTTTCATCGTTGTATTTGGCAATTTTTTTTAATTTCCACTAGGTCAGCCTGATAGACGTCTCGCAGTCCCAAGGATAGCGTTTTGCGGTAAACGCGAGGGCGCTTGGTTTCCCTGAACAGCGTATATGCGTCCGACCCTTCTAGAAACTTTTCCGCCGTTCTGCATCCAGTATGTCGTGCGAGCCTGTTGATTCCACCGAAAGAGGCTGGATGACTTGCTTCGTAGTAGACGTCTTTGCTCTCCTTCTTTTGTAAAGAAGACATTCTTTCTGAACGCACCGCTTCGTTGGTCGGTAGTGTCGAGCTCGAAACGCCGTCAGGTTTAGGTGACAATTGATGAGAGAGGAAATGGCGCCTCTCATCCAGGGAGGCTGCCTGTTGTACAGCTCGTAGTGCAGAAGCTCTACAATGCTGGATCCCTCGGGCGGCTCTCCGTGAACCACCAGCGTTCCCTCGGGTGTGTAGGCAATTACCGAGGAAATCGCGCCGAGGAGCGTCTCGACCTTCGCTCGGTGTCGTGGGTGAAAAGCGGAAAGAATTTCCTCGTCGTTAAAGTAATCCTTGTCTAGAATTTCTTCCATGCTCTCTCGACCAGGCGCTGCGAGGCACGAGGTGGTGGTGCGATAGAAATGAGATCAGCAGGAGCCGCTTCGGACGGGGTCGGTGATCCTGCACTCCGCTGCTCCGGGGAAGCGGTACGAAGGCGCTTCGGCGAAGTGACCGAAGAAGAAGACGCACCTCGACGAATGGTAGCCCGCGCTTTGAGGGTCCTTCTTTTAAAGCGATCATGATTCACGATGGTCAATGGCAGCTTCTCTTTGACCAATAACCTCGTGACGCGATCGAAATGAACCGGAACTGGCAATTTCTTTGAGCGTGAAACTAAATAGGAAACCAGGTCCGCAATATTGGATCCCTGTAGAGGTTTTTCGTCGATCGAAATTTCCAAGGTTTGCGGGTCCCAGGTGAGCAGCGGCCTCAGTAGAGCCAGAAGCGATCGACCCTTTTGCCGGTAGGTTTTGCTCAAGTAATTGACTATGACGGAGGGGTCGTCATCATCATCATCCCCACGCTCGCTCGTCTGCGTTGTCCGTTCTTCCCTGCTAATGGGTGTCGCTCTAACCTCTTCACTGTGTGCGCTACTCTCATTCGACGTGTACGGACGTAACATTTTGTGTAGAGTTTGAATTATTTTCTTTAGCTTGATGTCGTCCGGTTCGTCGTCTTCTTTCAGAATCTCGGGAATGTTCTCTGTGTAAGGTACGAGATGGTACTTTTTCATGCTTCTTAGACTCCGATAGCCTTTGCGATGGCTCTTCCCCCGATCGTTGATATGAGGCCTAGAAGAGCAGGAAGAATCAGGGGTAGGAAACCTCCCTTCAATACCAGCGTCTTTCTTACGTTCTTGTGCGACTCTTTTCGATTTCCCAGTGACCGTATGACGGGTGCAAATCTCTTCACTTTCTTTTTTATATCCGCGGAGAGAGGGAGGTTTCCGGCGCACAGGTTTAAACAAATTTCCCTAATTATTTTCAGATGCTCCTCCTTGGCGTGACGTAGTAGTGATTCCCTTTGCCTACACGATTTGGCTTCCGACAACAGGTGCAAGAATCTTGCGTGCTTGGCGATGCGGTTCATTAGGACGTGTCGTACACGACTTCCGGACCCTCGTCCGGCAAGATTTTTGCTCTCACACGGAAATTATCGGGACAAGTTTGCGATAGGTCGATCAGCAGGTAACTGAACGGCGTTCTACACGCGTCCGAATATATACGCGGTAGAACCTGCCCCCTGCTAGCCCCAAAGAGCTGTCGGGATAGCACTTGGAGCTGATCGGCAATCCGCACTGAACGGAATATAATTAAGGCCGAAGAATTTAGGCTTATTGTTCTAAAGTACGCGTCTTGGAGGAACATGTTCTGCCGTGATGAAAATGACCGAAGCATTATAGTGATGAGCAGCTCCTATAAAATATTCACAAATGTCTTTGAGCTTCGTTCGATTTGCGAGAAAGTCGTCGAATATGATCAGCGAGTCTCTTTCGGGGTCTAAATTTTGCGGGATCTCCTTGGTGAAGACGACCCCGCTCGTCTCCGAAAACCAGCTCTGGGGAAACACGTAGACGTAGTAGACGACGTGAAACTCTTTGTCGAACATTTCTCTTCTAAATCTCAACAAGCTGCGAATATACGTGCTTTTGCCCGATTTAGAGGATCCAATCATCGTGATTGACGCCGGCGTTTGGAAACGAAATTTGTCCAGGGCCGAAGACATGACCATGCATGCTACGCTCGTAGACGAATGAAAAGAAGGCATCGCAGACACGTTTCTATGTACTCGCGCGAAGCACATTTCTGCGCGGCGGGAGACTCGCGCGGCTTCCGCTTCACGATAAATGCTCACACGCGTCACAACAGTGCGGTTTTTAACGATGCCCGAACGTATACCCAAACCAAAATATTTACCCAAGTACGTAGCTAACCGGAACACGTCTAGACATGTTTGCACGTGACTCGAGAGCTCGGAATGTGATTTTTTTATATTCAAATTAAGTATACGTTGTGTTGACAATCCCGCTCGGTCGCTTTTGTTTTCAGTCTCGTATTGTTTTTTTTGTTTTTTTTCTTTTCATATATAGTGACGCACGTGTTGATTCACGGCGAGTCGTCATTTCGCAATCCGCTTGGTATAAATGTAGAGGGTTCATCCGCCGCTTGTCTCAGTTCACTGCTCTGCACTCCGCGGAAGAAAAGGTAATGCGAGAAAAAGGCCTCGCAGGTCCGCCGTGTACTAACGTGATTATTTTCAGACCTGTCATCTCACCTCGAGCCATCGGCGCCGCCCTCCGGTCAACCCAAAATGGACGGGGTCCTGGACAAGCTGTCTTCACTGCGAGCGTCGTCGTCGTCTTTGTTTGTCAGCATGGGCTCCATTCCGTGCAACGTCAAGATACCGTGCTGGAGGTGAGGCGTATGGACACGCGATACGGGCCATCCGTTTGTGTGACTATTCAGCTCGAGAACGATGTGGTAAAAGTATTTTTACCGAAGCGGTTCGCCGTACTGAACGAACAAGACATCCAGAACATGAGGGCGATGAACGGACTCACGATGGAGAAAACCAGCGGTGACGAGCGGTCACCGGTCATTGCTTTCTCGTGCTCTGACTAAACACTTGTGAGTCGCCCGGGACAATTAAAAAAAAATGGTAACCTGCCACTTGTGCGATGTGCGAGAGCGCCAGCAGTACTCCTCCGCGGAGTCGTTACAAGTTCATCTGGCCCAGGTGCACAATATCCCGCCGCAAGATTGCCTTCCCTTCATCAACTCGCTGTGCGCTTTTCGGAACTTTACCGCGCGTTATGATATGCATTTGCACGAGCGCGACGACGAGTCTCACGATGTATCCACGCTTTTTCGCCTTCAGTCCGACGCAATGTCCAATGTTTTTAGGCATTATGAAATGCCATTGCGTTTTTTCATCACACTAACCGTGGAAATGACTCGTCTCAATGGCGACGACGAATTCGAATTCAGCGTGCACTACTTTCATTGCTTAGTGCACACGGTCTGGGCCGAAGGTAGCATTCGCGATGCTCTACAGACTGCATGTGCCGAGATCTCTGCTCGCCTCGAACAGTATCAAGAACGTGGGTCCGGACTCGTCGTTGTCGCCATTCAGACCTGCACCATCACCGTTGGACGTTTCATTCCGCCCACGGTCGGTTGTGCGAGTTTTGTGTTACCCGGGGAACTCCCAAGCAGAAAGTGCCTAGTGAATGTGACCGAGCAACTCACCGACTCGGAAAGAAACATGTGCTTTGTGTTTTCTGTGCTCGCCGGCCTCCATCCCGTACCCTCTAATCGATCGAGAGCTTCTAGCTATCGAAAACATTTGACCAAGTATTGGTTCCCCACCAGCTATCCAGTGACGTTTCCGCAAGACGTACAGGCTTTCGAGAGGAAAAACTCCGTGTCCGTGAACGTGTACGGTTACGATCGAGAACAAAGGTTCGTCTACCCGCTCAAAGTCAACGATAGCGAGCGGGAGAAGCACGTGGATTTGCTCCTAATAGACGATCACTTTGTTCTAATTACCAACTTTGCCGGACTTTTCGCGAACAGCCGCACTCACCGCTTTCGCTGTAAAAGGTGTATGATGGGATTTCGCTTTCGCACTGCGCTGGGAAGTCATTTATCGCTGTGTAAAGAAAAGAAGGCAGTCCGAACAGTGTGTCCTGCAAAGGGGGACGCGCTGTATTTCCGGAGCCCACACGCGATGGAACCTTTTCCCTACTTTTGCGTCTACGATTTCGAGGCCATTCTGGAAGCGGAAAACATGGGTCAGGCTTACGAGAAGCACGTCCCCAGTTCATTTTGCATTACTCGTAATCCGATCCACGGACTCGCGCATCGTCGAGCAGTTTTTGTACCGGGGCGAGGACTGCGTGGAAAAGTTCATTTCCATTCTTAATCAATTGTCAAAGCTCATTGGCGAATGGATTCGAAGCGAGGAAGTGCCAATGGTGAGCGTGAACGAAGAGGCTCACGCGTCGGCCTCTCACTGCGCGATTTGTGGCGAATCGTTCGGAAATCGAAAGAGAAAAGTCAGAGATCACGACCACTTCAGCGGATCGTACAGGCAGTCGTTGTGTCAGGGATGCAATTTAAATCTGAGAGTAAACAAGAAAGTCATTCCAGTGCTCGCGCACAACCATTCGTACGACCTGGCCTTTATCCTACCGAAACTCGACTTATTCGAGTCTAAGGATATTAAAGTGCTCGCCACTAGCTGCCAGCAATTTAAGCGACTCGAAGTGGGTAACCTGCGGTTTCTCGACAGTCTGGCCTTTCTCCCCGCCAGCTTGGACGCGCTGGTTCAGGACCTCCGTTCCAAGGGACTAGAAAACCTGTGCTGTCTAAAGCAGGCGTTTCCGCAACACGTTGAGCTTCTGGCGCGGAAAGGCGTATTTCCCTACGACTACGTGACCAGTTTCGAGGCTTACCGGGCGCCCGAGCTACCGCCGCCCGAGTCGTTTTACAACAAGCTTAACGACAGTCAAATTTCAGAGGAGGACTACCGTCACGCCCAAACCGTCTTTCACACATTCAATTTCAAAAGCCTAGGAGAATACAGTGACTGCTACCTGCATCTCGACTGCCTACTTCTCGCCGACGTGTTCCAAAATTTCAGGAAATGGACTTTAGACACGTACGAGCTCGATCCGCTTCACTACGTTTCCCTCCCCGCGCTCAGTCTCGCCTGCGCACTTAAACAGACTGGGGTAAAACTGGAGCTGCTCGACGACGTGGATGCGTATCTTTTCATCGAAGCGGGTCTGCGAGGAGGAATCGTTCAATGTGCCATTCGTAACACGAGAGCTAACGTGCCAGGAACCGCATGTTTCGATCCGAACACGGCGGTTTCTCACATTTTAGACCTCGACGTGAACGGCCTGTACGCTTCCACCATGCGACAATCCCTTCCATGCGCAGATTTTCGCTGGCTAGACCGCGAGGAAATCGACGCTCTCCACTTCCAGCAGGTTCCCGACGACGCGCCCGAGGGTTACATTTTAGAGGTGGACCTCGACTATCCTCGGGAACTACACGATTCGCACGCGGACTTTCCCCTGGCTCCCGAGAAACGAGGAGTCCCGCTCGAATGGCTCTCACCCTATCAAAAAGCGCTCGTCGAAAAATTTCACCTACCCCAGCGAGAGTCTGAGCGAAAGCTGCTTCTCACCTTTTACCCGAAACGCAATTACATCATTCACTACCGAAATCTCAAGCTGTATCTTGAGTTGGGCTTAAAACTAAAGGTCATTCATCGCGTTTTGAAGTTTTCGCAGAGTGCATTTCTGAAAGATTTCATCGACTTTAACCACAACCTCCGAAAACAGGCGACAAATGCCTTTCAAAAGAACCTATCTAAGCTCATTATGAATTCAATTTATGGCAAGACTATCGAAAACCCACGTCAGTACAATAACGTTGTCATTAGCGTGAGCGAGGAGGAAGTGCTGAAAAACCTGCAGAAACCTAACCTCAGACAGTTTGCGGCAATTAGCCCGACCGTGGTGATCTTTCAGTTTTCCCAGAGAACCCTACACTTGAACAAACCCGTGTACGCGGGCTTCTCTATCCTAGAGATGTCCAAACTGGTCATGTACGAATTTTTCTACAAGCAGGTCAGGCGCGTTTTCCCCGACGCTCGCGCAGCGTACAGCGACACGGACTCGTTCATCCTCCAAATCACCGACCCGGATGTAGACTCGAAGCTCGCGACCCTTGCCGAAACTCACCTGGATACTTCTGGGTACCCAGTCGATCACCCCTTGTTCTCTCCCACAAACAAAATGAAACTAGGAGTGTTCAAAAACGAGCTCCCAAAAGATCACATTCATGGATTTGTTTGTTTAAAACCCAAACTCTATTTGATGGAACTAGCCTCCCGAGAGCACTACGTGAGGGCGAAAGGAGTGAAAAGGTGCGAGTCCCGTAAGCTAACCTACGAGCTGTACGTTCAAACTCTCGAGCAACAAACTCTGCACAAGATCACGCAGCGAACCATCGCTCGTAAGTTGTGCGAGAACAAGACTGTTGCCGTGGAGAAGATAGGACTCAACCCGTTCGACAACAAGCGCTTCATCGACTCTGACGGCGTTTCAACTCTTCCTTTCGGACATTGGAGCCTCTCGTGAAGTGCTTTTTTTTTCATTTCAAGCTGATGTGTGTGTGTGTGTGTGTACAGAGCCATTTTCACGTAGCGCGAGGTTTTTTTTTTTTTTTTTTCACCAAGTGTTTGATATTTGTATAAAGAGCTGTCGCGCGCGCGCCATCTGTTTCTTCATGTTTCGAGAATCTCTTAGATGCATGCATATTGAATAAAAAAAAAGAAAAAAATCCATCCTCGCTTTGTGTCCTTTTTTTGTGGCTTTATTTTGGAGATCAGGTTACAGAGCGGAGCAGCAGGAGAGCTTTAGCGCAGGAGAAGGAAATTGCTTGCGCACGAGTATGGAAATGTGCGTGTCGTTCCGTCGGTAGTCGCTCGACGAGAAAGCTTGGATGCACTCGCGGAGCGGTACACCGCAACACAGGCTGCGCACCCACGTATATACAGTAAAGTCCGCACGTGTGCGACAGAATCCCTTGAATTCTTCTCTTGGAGTAGAAGAAACTCGCTGCGTCTCCGATGAAGTCGTAAAATTCCCCGTGAATCGGAATCATTCCGAAACTGTCAAAATAACTAATTGTCTTGTCCTTTGGGCATACGTAGAAAAGAACCCAGTGTTCACCGAACGAAGACCTCGGTGCCGTATTCACTACGTAAAGACCGGGTGACGCTGTCTCTTGACCAATCTCGTCGCACGCGAACGTGCCACGAAACCAGGGACGCGTGCAGGGATTTCCCGCGAACATTGGGTAAAATTCGTGTTCTTCCATTTCAAGCGGCAAACTTGACGTTTCTCTCCTTGTCAATTTCTAGGACGCGAGGCGTTTCTGACATAAAGAGAATGGTGATGGCTTTAGTTAGATCTTGCTTGAAGGTCAAGGTGAGTCTCACGTTCGCCGTGGAGATCGGACAAAGACTCTGCTCTTCCCTGTCCGGAGTCAAAATGTAGTAGAGCAGAAAGGAGTCTTTTGAGAAGGCACCTTTAGAGTAGGGGACGTCTCTTCGATTGAGGCGGTGTTGGAAGCTCATATAGGCCTTCATGTACAAATCTGCTGGCAGCCACCCACGTCCAGGACCGCCGTTTTCAGGTTGAAGTGTTCGAGCTTGAATGGGTCGTGCTCGCGACTTCCCTAAAACGCCTCGCTCTTCACGAAAGCGACGGGGAGCTTTGACGGCACTCGATGCGGATACAGATCGTCGAGGACAATGTGCGACACACCGGGCGAAACGGTTCTGGTCTTGATCTCCACCCCACGTAGTAGATAAGTCGCGGGAGAGGACTGCAGACGTCTTTCGATGCCCACAAGCACCGTCGGGGCAACTTGCACGCGTCGAATGTAGAGCACAATGCGAGGAAGTTGGACGACGTGTTTCTGGGGAACCGTCGAAGCGGCCAAGAGCCTGAAATCTTCGGTATTTTGCCGCAGCACGATACGAATATCCACCCCGTTCAAGAGAAGCTTTTCCTGCTGACATATGTCACTCATAAGAGGACAAAACAAATCACAGAGCGTACTTCCTTCGGTTCTTTTAAAGCGTGCCATAAGGCCCTTAGCATCGGCGGGAATGTCGAGCTTTTCGGACGTATTTACCGGGTCTTTTTCGTATAGCATCGCGGAAAGAGAGTGATCCCTACTCGTCTGGTTTGCGTGCAGGAGAATATCGAGATAGGAACGATAAGCATAATTCTCGTACTGGCTCACCAAAGTCTGATTCAGATACAGGTGCAAGTATTGAAAAAGTGAGCTTCCAAATGCCTGAACCGGTATGACCTTATCGTGCGTGACAGTTCCGTCCGTCGCGGTGGTGCTCGCGGGATCGCCATTGGCTCGCACGATTTTTGACTGGATGTGCAGGAAGCTTGATTTCAGATCGTAAAAGTGAGGTCCTAGAGACGGAACGTGAAATTCTAAGACGGAAGTGGGTGTTGTCGTGGCGACCGGAAAGAATTCGATATATTCGGACTTTTCCAAAGCAAAAGACGTAGGCGGAAGAGAGAACAGATCGAGCTCTCCGCTGGTGCACAGACAGGAACGCTCGTGCAGGGTAAAAATATCGCCCGTCATTTTTTTTAGGTATCGAAAAAGTCATGCACGACCTTTCCTTTCTTTTGTCGTCTAGAGAGTGAACAGCACTGGCTGGACGCCTTTCTTTTATGCCCTCCGCCAGACTGCAGCTTTTGGAGAAACTCGTCTCTGGTGCTTCGATACGTGCGGCGGATTCCCTTCTTTACGGCGTCCTTCAGCGAGGAAACCTGTCTCAGACGCTCTGCGATATCTCTACCCGTGGACACTAGCTTTCGACCCAGGTAAGGGGCCACTCGCTTTGTAAACACTGGCGATATCCTCTGATAAATGTCCGACAGTAGTCCGCTCCCAACCTGGAACAGTGGCCCGGACACAAAATGCGTGAGCGGTCTTTCTCCGGAACCCGAGAAATGTTCTAAACAACACGGTGGGGACTTTACGTGCATCTCCTAAAATGAAGAGTGACTGCAACGCGACCCGATCCGTCCAGAAATGGGATGTAGCTTCCTCTCTCGCCAACAAGCTCGAGACAAATGGTGCTGACTTCTTTTACGATCACCTTCTTATATTGGGGTAGATTGAAAGAATACGATATCATTTCGTTTCGTTTTGACACTACGAATGGGACGACTCTCAAGAGAGGAGCTTTCACGTCGCCGACGTGCTCCGCTTCTATGATATCGCAATAGGCAAAAATGTAATTGCTGGGAAATAATATAACATCGCGGTCTGCCACCGAGAAGGAAGTGTACACGCTTTTCTGGCCGAAGCCAAGCATGTGGGATAAGTGAGCATTGATTAAGATATACCCGCTGTGGTGCAACTGTAACTCTACGACTTTGATGTATGGATTATAACGAAGCAATATTTTCGAGGAATTGAGCTTAAGATGAGACTGGTAGGCGCTGTTTATCGCGTTAATGAGATCTTCTGGCGATTCGTAGAAGCCCTCGAGGATCTCAATTCGGTCCTGAGTCATCAGGTGCTTTACCCTCGTCAGCTCTACCTGCACCTCACGATCGAATGTATCTTCCTCCACGGGGCTGCCTTCCACGGGCTGACCTGTTCCAAAAACGATCTCTGCAAATCCGAGGTTTTTCGACAATGTAGGTGACATGCGCAGTGCGTTGTTTCTCTGGAAGCTTAAAGAGTAACATTTTCCTTTTCGCTCGAAGCTCGTCTTGGGACCAAAGAGCTCACGCAGGGCACTTTTCACCAGCGCGATAAAGTCTCGCTTTGGCTGTATTAAGAGCTGTTTGCTGCCTTCCACTTTCCCCACATCCGTAGGTCTGACCACGTACAGCTCGTTAGATGGGCTCGTCACATTATTGATGCTAAATGGGAAGTTAAGTTCCTCTAGGGCTACCTCGTACGGTTCATTTAATATAATAGGTTGGGACAGCTGTACTTTGAACTTGCTCAAACTATTGTCGTGAAAAATGTCCGACGAGGCGTTTGAGAATAGATTCACGTAAAACTCATCCCTCATTTCGCTTCTTTCCCGACCGATCTGTACGTAGGTCGAGTGCAGACTGACCGGACCGCTCTGCAGGGTCCAGTCTTTAAAGGGCCTCTGACACGCCAAAAAAAAATTTTTTTTCATGCTAAACGTTGCAATGGCATATCAGGACATTACAAAAAAATTGTTTTACTATAGAGTTGCGTAGTTTTTTTATAAAAAATAGAAATACGAAGCCCAATTCAAAGTTCCCGCCGTGCACTGTGACGTAACAGTGTACCGCAAGCTGTTGGGGTGGTCAGAAGGGAAGTATCGACCTACGTCACTAAAAGTGGGTTCACCGGAAGTCACGTGAGTTTCACTCCTCGTGCTTTCCGCGACCGTGCTTAAGACTTTTTTTCTTTTTTTTTATTCTGCTCTTCGTACGAGCGATCGTAGAAAACGAAGTTTCAGTTCCACTAGCTCTTTATCCCTGCACCGTTGGTTAGTTTGCGTGCTGTAAAATTTGAGGACGAAGAGTCAGTGGATCGACGTGATGGAGGTCAATGGTGAAAGCGTTGCGAGTACAAGTCAGTGTACGAGTGCATGCCGTCAGTCCGATGATACAGGGCTATACTGGGCGCAAAACAAGCTATCAAGTTTTGAAAACAAAAATTTTAGAACGCTCGCAGAAATTAGGATTGCTAGCATACGACAGGCCGATCGCATTGCTGAAGGTTGAGACACCGAGGTCGTTGAATCATCGGATACTCTCCAGGCTGAAGATGCCTGCCGTCTAAAGAACACGAACTGGTGAGTGTGCCAAGTACAAGTAAACGTCGAGCACGAAGTACGTATTTTGTCTAGAACATGAGTAGAACTTGTTTACTAGGTGCTCATGCGGCCGATGTATGTCTCTCAGAAATGCATGGAGTGTGATCTCTTCTTCAGTTGCTGAAATACAGGGGCAGTCCCTCACACAGCGCCTTCTAGGCATTGTAGTTGATCACGTCAATTCACTGACTCCGCTTCTTCTACCTTTACAGAAACATTAAGCGATGAAAAGCAAATAAAAGAAATCTTGTCTGCTTGGATCACTCGCGGAGGTGCGGAGAACAAAAATATTTAAAAAAGAATATTACAAGCGCTCGCGGTAAGCACAAGGAGGGATGCAACTCACGTGACTTCCGGCGATGCCTCCCTTCTGACCGCCCCGACACCTTGCGGTACACTTTTACGTCACAGTGCACGGCGAGAACTTTGAATTGGGCCTCGTATTTCTATTTTTTTATAAAAAAACTACGCAACACTATAGTGAAACAATTTTTTTGTAATGTCCTGATATGCCAATTCAGCGCCTAGCATGAAAATATTTTTTTGAGTGTCAGAGGCCTTTTAACAAGGCGACCAACCGCAGGAGAGAGAGAGACAAGCAGTCATCTTAGGGTTAGTTATTTCATTTCCACGAGTCTACGGTATCCACGGTGATGAGGCGATAACGAAGAACGTCGGTGGCCAGGCAATGGATGTAGGTGGCTTCGATGTGGTGCTTATATTGCATCGCGCGTTTGATGGTCTTCAGCGTATCCGCGATGAATTCCACCACGTCCGTCGTCTCCGATGCGGTCACCTTGGTCAACACCTTGCCCGACCAATGGGATAAGAGCACAAAGGGCTGCAAGTGCGATTCCCACTCCTTGTCCGGCCCCTTGTAGCTCTCGTAGACGTGGGCTATTATCCTGAATACAACGGGGTCCACTTCATATGGAACGAACTTGCCAAAAATGACGAGGTCCACCAGCAGATCCAACGCAGACACAAAGAAGTTGTTGTTTGCTTTTCGATGACCAGCGCAGGCTTCGACATCGCTCCATCGAGTGTGATCTTCTTCGCAGCCGTCGATACGTTAACGCACGAGCATATTGTCAGACCGACCTCCGGCGCACGAGTGACGTTCCGAGCCCCCACGCGACAGCTTAATAAACAAAAGCGACCGAGCGGAGCGTCGAAACAATGTATTTCATTCGCATATGAAAAAAAGAAAATAACATTCCGAGCTCTCGAGACATATAAGGGAACCTGTCTAGACTTCTTCCTGCATGACGGAATTGTATAGATAGGCTTGGTCACATGACCTAGAGCAATGACGCGTTCGAATTCCGTGGAGGGTTGTTTGTATTTTGTTTCACCACCCAGATTACGAAAGCCATTCCCGAGGTGACGAGTCCGCGCAAACACCGCTTGAATCGCGCGCGCGCGAAATCACGTGATAGGAAGAGGAACAACGTCACACGACCTGCGGCAATGAAGCATCTAACCGCATTACAAAAGCCAAGTAGCGCGCGGGACATCACGTGATCTGAATGCACACACACACAAACAACTAACCCGACTTAAGCGGTCTTCGGAAGCGATGCGTTCGTAGCTCAGGGGATAGCGCCTCGGGCTGGTGATCAAGAAGTCGCGAGTTCAATTCCCTGCTGGCGGCGGAGCATTTTTTATCGAATAAAAGGGGCATTTACCGCGCAGCGATTCAAATTCAAAACACGTGACCGTCATGTGACCGGAGCGCAGCGCCCTCCTTCGGATGCAGCACGAACCCTGTGCGACATCATGTGAGCGCCCTCTGTCGGACGCAGCTGAACCCTCAGCGACATCACACGTGAGGCGCCCTGAGCGCCGCAATTCAAGTCATATAGCGCCCTCTGTCGAACGAAGCTCGGACCCTGTGTGCCATCACGTGGTTGTTGTCAGATGATGACCGCAGCTGTGGTTTGAAGTCTGCGGTTTGTGGTTTGCGGTCTGCGATCATGGTAAGGGACACGCTTCTGGCACGCGCCTGACACGTGACTTCACACGTGACGGGACCTCGCTGAGCTCCGATTGGTCACTGGCTAATGTCCTGTGGGCGGGGCCATCGATGCCCACTGGTCACTGGGATGGGAGAGAGGGAAAGGGCCCTGCCCTACTGCGCTGTGATTGGTTGGATTGGGCTTGGCCCCTCCTGCGCTGTGATTGGTCGGATCGGGTTTGGCTCCGCCCCTTTGGCTCTGCCCCTTTGGGCGGAGCCAAAGGGGCGGAGCCATTCTGTGCAAACTGGTACATGTTTGTTACTACTCCGATAGATTCGCGGCATCTGCCAAGGATTTAGTAGCAACTTGTGGATTACCTCATCGAGATTTGAAACCGTTTTTGAAGAAATCACTCTTGATGTCATGGCAGTTGGAGTGGGACAGAGAGTATGACAATAAGCTTCATGTCATAAAACCCATTTTCGGCCCTGTGGGAGAGCTGTGTGAGAACATTAAAAATGGCTGACCAACGACTCGCTGTATAAATATCCACACAACCCCAATTATTTAGAGCTCGTTTCACAGGGAACGCCGTGTAGAGGTTCTGCTCTGCCGCCTAAAATTGGCCATACACGCTTGACGCACTTGCACCTTCTTCGTGACGAAAATGTGAAGCTTTGTGCCCATTGTGGGAAAGGACTTACAGTGTTACACATTTTATGGCATTGCCCTTTTCACCACCAATTGCGCCGGTCTAGCTTCCCTGAACTTTTTAGAGGTTATCTTCCCTTTCATCCAATGTTTTTACTTAGTGACTGCCCTTTAGTGCCTTTTCACCGTGTTCTTGACTACCTAAAGAAAACTGGCTACCTACACCAGTTGTAATTTTTTATACTGCTATCTTAAACCTTTTTGTTTAGTGCAAGCTAAACAACATTGAATTGGCGCAATATGACATCCGTTGTCAATGCGCCACTAAAACCCTAATATCATCATCATCCGCCGGTGTCGAAAGTACAAAATTAGTTAAAAACGAAAAACACCGTTTTTTTATAGTTACGAGCAAGCGCTGTTTTTTTCACTTTTATATGTTGTGTTTTTTCCTGGAAATCAGAAGGCAACCCACTAGGAAGCGATCAATTTCCTAATATTATTAAAACTGCGAATCCCATACCTTTTATACGAACTCGTACCTGCCCCGCGATAGATAGCTGAAAAGGCGGATTAGGGAAAATTCGCCGACATTACAATTATACCCGAGTAGGCTTTGTCAGACTTGTCGGTTGATGATTCCACAGAAGCAATTAATGCTCTGATTCTGCACGCCTCATATAGTTGTGTTCCTCGAACCTCCGATAGATGTCCAGTTCTTCCTAAACCATGGTGAAATAAAGACTGTGCAAAAGCTCGGACAGCTCAAATAGGGCTTAGACAATTTTCCCAATATAAACCCCAACCACCAACCTCATTTCTTTTAAAAAATCGAAAGCTACTCGGCGCAGGATAACAAGAGAATCAAATTAGAATTCTTGAAATAAATCCATGGAGTCTATCAACCCTCAAACGAAACCCCGTGTTGTATGAAATAGGGTTAGGAAAATGTCGGAAAAATATACCAATCAGCAGCTTTACTTCCTTAAAGTGAACGGTAAGGAGGTTTCAGACTTGGAAGAACAGTCTGCACTGTTTGGAGCTCTTATTGCTGAAATTTCGAGCTCCATTAACTGTACAATTGAGTTTCTAAAAATTGTGCAAGAAAAACGAAAGCTTCATATAAAATCACATCACTCTGCTTCATATAACAAGAGTTTTACTTACATCGAACTGGAGAGGGCCCAAGGAGAAAGAAAAGATACAGCAGCTGAACCAGATAATATTCATTACTCTAGGATATGTAACTTTAAGCCAAAATCTAAAAAAAAACCTCATATGCTTCTTCAACCGTTTGTGGCGTGAAGGGGAATTTTCTGAAACATGGAGAAAAGCAATCGTTATTACTCTCCTAAGGCACGCAAAGGACACCTCATGCGCAAACACTACCGAACTATCTCATTAACAAGTGGTTTATGCAGAGTTATAAAAAGAAGGGTCAAGAACCGTGTCATGTGGCATTTGTAAGTCAACAACATCCCCAATCTATCGCAGTGTGGTTTTAGAAGAAATCGTTGCTCGACCGATCATTCAGTACATCTGGAATATTGTATACGAAATGCTTTTGTCACTCATCAGCATTTGGTCTCAACTTTTTTTGACCTCGAATAGGCGTATGACACGACCTAGCGTTACGGGATTCTACAGGACCTAATCAGCCATGACATTCAAGGAAACAGTTTCATTTTTATAAAAAAAAAGAATTTAGATAGTCATACTTCTCAAGTTAAGGCGTGCCTCTTGCAAGTATTTCCAAAAAAAAGGTAGTTCCGCACGGCTGTGTTTAAAGGGCTGTTCTGTTTTTAATCAAAGTCAATTCCGCAATCAAACAACTACCAGCTTCTCTTTTTTATTGTATGTATGTCGACGACCTGCAAGTTTCATGACAGGGATCCCCGTTATGATCAGTTTCGCGGCAATTGCAACTGGGGCTTAAAAGCTGACTGAGTGGAACAACACATGGTTTTAAGTTTTCAACGGAAAAGACCGTGGCAGTGCACTTTACACGGCGATGAGGGCTGTTCCCCGAACCAGAACTAATGCTTTGTAGGAAAACATTTCCTGATAAGACAAGCTCAAAATTTTTAGGTGACATCTTAGACAGCACATTAACATTTCGAACCCACGTTTTAGACCGTCGAAACGGGTGTTTAAAAAGGATGAACATTCTAAAAGTTCTTGGTTGCACGACATGGGGATCGTCATCAACATCTAGCTCTCCTGCGAATTTAATGCTCCCTCATCCGCTCCGTTTTGAACTATGGCTTAGTGGTTTACAACTCAAGGAGAAAGTCTGTCTCCCGAAACTGGATCCCATTGCTTACCAGTGCATCCGCCTTTGCAGTCGGTGCCTTCCGTACCTCACAAGTAGAAAGCTTGTATAATCTGGCTAATGAACCTGCCCTGAGCATGCGCCGCGAAAAGCTCTCACTCTCCTATCGGATAAAGGTGGCTTCACTACCGAAACATGTAGGGTACGAAAACATCATAAATCTAAAGCACCTTCAGCTTTTTCACAAGAAACCACATATCGTCCCTGCGTTCGGCATACGTCTAAACGATGAATGAGAATGCATTCATCAATTTTAAAGCAGTTTATCATTCCGTCCACGAGGGGGCCCCATGGGATAACTCTAAAGCACACTTTGATTTTAGACTGCTAAAATATATAAAAGCGTCAACTCCGTTTATAGTTTACCTGCAGGCTTTTAACGAAATGCTAGACGGATACAAAGATTTTTTTCAGAAATATACACTGACGGGTCAAAAAGAAAGAATTATGTCTTAGACTGCCGGCGCCCTACCATACATTATCGCTCCTCTAACCACAAACATAAATGAACCTGCGGGAACGGGACCCTTCCTGACCGCCTAACTCTGGCATTTGTTCAGGAATTGAGGCTCAAAAATACCACGTGCTAAACGGCCTACCAGAAAATGAAGCCTAACTCTGACACTTGCTGGGCGATATCGGACCAAAGACGCTAGATAACTACTGGACTTCCAGGCAGGAGGCGTAACCCTGGTACTTGTTAGTTAGGAGATTTAGGCCTCGAGATGCGCGATGACAGCCGAACTATTAGAAAGTGAAGCCTAACTTTGGCGCTTGTTTGGACATTGAAACCCAAATATGCCATATTAGAAATAAATAGCGCAAAGTGAAGTGCACACTGACGGAACAAGCGCTATTTTTAGCGCTTGTCCCGTCAGTGCGTACTTGACCTTCACGCTATTTATTTCTAAAATGCATATCCAACTAGCTAACCTTAATATTTTAGTCCCAAAGATGCCAATTAAGAGCCAGGCTACAAAGCAGTAACCCTAATAATGGCACGTGTATTGCGACTTGGACCACGCGATGCCAGATGAAAGCTTAACTAGAGGAAGTGAAGCCTAACTTTGGCACTTGTTTAGCGAATTAGTGCCAAGATAACCTGACCTTTCACCAAAGAAGGTCATGCTTGACTGTACTTTGGCTTCTTCAGGCTTCTGAAAGCCCCGAATTCCCAGACAAAAGTAATATTTTTCACAGAGCTCTGTGCTACCTGTTATAATATTACGAGACATTGGTCGTATATGTCATGCGGCATTTTTGATAGGTTGGGAAAACGTATTGTGTGATTTCAACCTATTCGTCCACTAGTCAGAAAATTTGTACTGAAAACTGATCCAAATTGAAATTATAAATATGAAATGCTCAACGAAAATGCCTGTTCAACTTTAAATTAACATTTCAAATACCACTTCACGCCACCCTTCTATTTGCCGGGTTTGTTTTATTTTTTTTTTATTTTATTTAATCTTCATAGGAAGCCACTTCTTTTTTGCAGCGAAAACCATCTCTCCTCTTCTTGTGATCCCGGAAGTATCAACAGCACATATTCTATTTTAACGGAAGTGGCGTTACTACGAAAGGTTTTAGAGCAAACATTCTGGAAATTACCGCAATCGCGCCTTAAATAATTTACACAATATATGGCTATATAAAAAAAAAGAATAACAACTTCGGGACTGATATCAAGTCGGAGATATTCAACTCGGGTTCAGTGCCTCGTAGTGCCGGATCCTGAGAAGCTGTTTTTATGCGTAATCGTGCGCCGGTCATTGGCGTTGCTATTTCGGAAAGGGTATGTGTCACGTGAAGTATGTATATACATATATATATATATATATATATATATATGTTGTACATCATGTACCAAAGTTCTTTACACCTCACTCAGAATTGCAGCTAATAGGAGGAGACATCCTTCCATAAAGCACAAAATGAAAGCGCGTGAACTTATATTCCTTGTTTGTTTGCGGATGACTTTCCTGTCGGTTCAAGGTAAGCAATTCGGTTCTCCTTAACACGCTTAATTTGATATAAACACGAATAACTAATCATAACTATGTGAAAGACGCCCTGATATTCAACAAAAAGAGAATATGAGGAATGTTTACAGGATCAGTGAAAGCTTCAAGTTTGACCTCTAAATTTGTTGCAGGCAAGCTCCGCCTTGATTTGTAATTTGTTGAAGAAATAAAACAATGCTGGAAAGCTCGATCTTTTTTTGTCTTTAACAATTTTGGTCGTTGATCACCAGCAGTAGATTTATTTTAAACTCTTAGTATCTTTTTTAACTTTTAAAGGCAACTAAAGGCAATTTACAGCTAGAGATAAAGTATTTCTAGCTTTTATGTATTTTATTTTCTTTACAAAAACCTAGACTTGCTACCCTGGGCAATTTCGTTTCAATTTTAAATTGTCGCAGAAGCTGAACTGAAAATAACTATGCCAGGAAAAAACCATCAGTATGTAGTTTTAAAAAAAAATATCTGACAGTAAACTGCTCATCTAGGTATTTTTTGTTAAATTAACTATATCCTGCTCCGAACTTATCATAAATTTAAAACTATAAACATTTTGAAGTTAACTAAAAAAAACATTTATCTTTTTACGGTTGCTTATAACGTTTTACGTTCACCGGATATCAATATCGTCTGTCGAGTTTTTCTGTATTTTTAGACAATCAATGAAATAGGCAGCTATGCTGCTTCGAACTGTTAAAGAGCTTAAAAGCTTCAATTATTTCAGATCGATTTAAAAAAAAAAAGAGTATTCTTTCTAACCTTTTTGTAGGCACCCATAGGGTACAGAATAGCGGTATATGCATATTGGTTAAATTGTTTTTGTTATATCCTTGGAACAAACAGTTAAATGAGCGAAGAACCTTCAATAAACAAAAAACACGAGAGAGCTGTTTAACTACACGGCATTAATCTAACAATAAAAGTAAGATGAGGAACGGAAGAACGTGGTCCCTCTCTCGAGTACCATTGACAGACTGCCTCCCGGCGAGTTTTCTGCGCGTGGGGTGAGACGTCTGGCATCTTGAGCCGACCTTCCCCCGATGCGCGGCATCACTACCCTTTCACTTGACTCGCAATATTCGGCTCGGAAATGCTGGCTTTACCGCAACGATGTTTGTGGGTTTAAGAATAAGAGATGTTGCAAAAAACTACTTGTATGGTCTATTATATCTTTCTCTCACAAAAACACTTTGAGTGAACCGTACGCTAAAGCTTTGATTATGGGTCGGGAGTGCGCATGCGCACCCTACTGAAAATATTATATGAATTTATTTCGGATATGTTTATATGACACCTATTTTATATCAGAACTTACCGCCCAATTCATGTGCTACAAAAATATTTTCTTTGCTTACGCCACCATGTAGATACATTACGCACTCCCCTAGCATCAGCTGAACATATACATTGAGCAATCTACATACACGGCACTACAAACATGAATACAACAGCACACCCGATAACTACTTGTTAGCTCTGCGTTTCCGCCTTTTATACTGGTCGTTTTGAAGGTACGGATTTTCTCGGACCACCTAAGCAATAAATAATATGCCCAACATGTAGATTTATTTTCAGTGATGTCATACCCATGAGAGTATTTTGAACGGCTCAGGGGATGAATCTCTTAGCAAAAAGTAAACGCTCTTGCCATAATTATTTGAACGCCAATAAATCAAGCTGCTCCACTGCAGTTTCAAGCCACGTGTTTGCTTTCCCGCGCGGCACGTCGTATACTAAAAAAAATTAGATGAATGTATTTGAAATGTTTATTGGACACTTTGCAAATTCTGATATGAAAATCACATAAGTTATCATTTAAATCGCATATGAACTTGTATGCTGCATATCAGTTAGCGTATGTTGCATATCAGTTCACATATGCCGCATATCAGTTGTCATATGCCGCATTTCAGTTTTTGTGTATTTCATATCAGTTTCATAAGTCACATATCGGTGTTTGGATAGCTCCTATCAGTTTCATATGTCCCATATCAGTTTTTGGGTATTTCATATCAGTTTCTTCTGTAGATTCATATAATTTTTTTCAGTAAGGCAGAACTCAATAGAAGGGCTAGCGTATTGCGTACGCACGCGGGATTTTGCATTGCGTTACGTGAAATAGCGTGGTGCTGAGCTTGGCAATTCTTTCTGGGACCTATCGCGGTCAAGGCAGATCGCCGTGCAGCTGAAGGGGTGTATACTGAAAGTGTTCACCGCTCGCCTTGTGCGTGAACGCTGCGATCTGCTCAACGGTAAGCCTCTTCGCGCAGTTTACCGTGGACGGAGAGCGACTCTTAAAAAATCGCCCAAGTTGTCCCTGTGCACTGGACATCAAGAGCTCATAAAGTTCTTCCCGCGATAGCATTGACAAAAAGTGCCGTTTCACAGGACAATCAACGGAGGCTCCGATACCGACTTTGGGTACGCGCCCGTAGCCTTTTTACCCCGCAGAAAAGCGCGCTTGTCCATGCAGCTCCAACTGAATTTATTTTGAAATAAGATTATTGGAAATGTTTTCAAATTTAGTATTTCTTTTGAGGAGCATGTTGGCATTATAAGCGCGCGGAATTCTACGGCTGCTGTATTCTCGGCCATAAGATGCCACCAGGTCTTTCTCTACTTCTCGAGCTGGGTCCTTGCGCCCTAACAATAAACGTCATTTGTTTTATGGCGGCAGTACAGTGACGACGTCCCTGCCGTTGTTCCGCGCTGGGACACTGCACCTTTTTGGCGACGCGGATGCTGGGCGGTCCCTGCTAGCCTCGCCTGCGCGTCTTCAATTCCCTTGGTACGCCGACCTGCGATCCTGCTGCTGTTCAATTCTGGACTCAGAGCAATTAGGCCTTCCCGCAGCTTTCGAAAATAGGCCTCGCTGCGAGAACGTTGACGCAGCCTCCCACTAGATCGGACCAGGGGGCCCTATGTTGCGCTTTTTGGACTCCCACGGCGACTAGGGAGAAGGAAGTGACGTCAACAACGCAGCAAACGCAGATTGGATGTTGATTGGCGAGAGTCGCTAATGACGAATTTCCGCAGATGAAAACAAAGAAAAAGTGAGTTTTGTTTTCAGCGGAAATTTGTCATTAGTGACTCTCACCAGTCAACATTCAATCTGCGTTTGCTGCGTTGTTGACGTCACTTCCTTCTCCCTAGTCGCCGTGGGAGTCCAAGAAGCGCAACATAATGTCCCAGGACGCAAGATTGCCGAAAGCTGATCCGCTTTTAACCGAAAATGACTTTTTCGAACATCGCGCCACCCAAGCCATTTCTGGATGCGCCTGGACGACCTCCGGTACCTTGGAACGAATGGTACAGGAAGTTCCAGCGCTACATGGATGCAGCCGGTGCTGCCGAGTTTCCTGCCGTTCGCCGTCAATCGATCCTTATCTAGAACTTGTGGGATGAAGGTCAACGGATCTATGCTGCCGTAATAGTAAGTCGTCTTCCACCACCCACTACCTCTACGCTTCCGCCAGCAACGGGGTCAGTGGTAGACGCGGCTGGAGAGGTTACGACGCCAAGTCAGTCTGTCCATGTGGCACGTCCCCCTCGCGACTGCTACGTAGAAATGGTCGCAGCCTTAGCCAACCATTTTTCTGCAAACACGAGCGTCATTGTAGAGCAATATCGGTTTCGCTGCCGCTATCAGCAAGCCAACGAGTCGCTCGCAGCGTATATCGCGGCTTTACGTCAATTGGCGACCACATGCGATTTTGGAACCCGCGTTGACGACGACCTTCGCGGGCAGCTTCTCGCGGTAATATCCTCGATCCTCTTCGCGAACGACTGCTCTACGACAAAGCTTTAGCATTCCAGAGCGCCGTCGACGTCGCTTTTCACATTGAGAAGGCCGCACAAGAAGCAAGTGGGATGCAATCAAAGCCATATGCCGAGGAACCTTCAATAGCATGCGAGGTCAATGCAGAACGTCGAAGACCCTTCCATCGACAGCGAGGTAACAAAGGACGTTCTTCCTTCCGCCAGGTGTCGTGGCATACGCTCACGTCGGAAAGACCGACTACCCCCCATGCCCCACGACACGACCAGCCTCTGTCCCGTCGAGCCGTCACATCGGAGTCTCTCCCGGACGTCCACTCAGGATCGATCACTGTCAGCACCACGCAACAACCGGGAGTTGGTCCAGTACAAGAGGCTTACATCCGGGTCTTGGACACCTAGATCGCACCACGAGACCTTGCCAGAGTGCCGAAACTGTGGTTTGCACAAATATCTGACCGCCGCGGCCTGCCCAGCAAAAACTGCCATGTGCTATGGGTGCGGTAAGTGCGGACATTACGTACGAGTCTGCAGAAGCTCCAACCGTCGACAGAACTCCATACATGTCCAAGAGATATTTTCCGACGACGACGAAGACGACTATGGAGTTATGATGAACGTCACTCCTGGTGGTCGTTGATCGACCATTTACATAGATGTCATCGTCTTCCATCGTTTCCGACGCGGTTTTCAAGAGCCTCACATAGAAAAGGACCATCGAGCTTTTTTCACCACCAGCGGCTTATTTGAACTATTCACACGAGAAAATAAGAGCACTTGGAGCATTTTACGCAGATGTCCAGTACCAGGAAAAGATGGCGTTTATATTATTCTAGGTTACAAACATTGGCACGTCTCTCCTGGGTCGTGATGTTATACAAGACCTGGACCTTCGCATCCTAGGGACAGCGTTGCGTTGTTTCCACGCTCAAGTTCTGGGCACCCTGGCGGCACCCTAGCCCAGTTGCCCGACTGCTGGGCACAGGTGGCGAACTTTGCCCGCGTGGCGGCGACGTCACGCCGGCCACGCGCGCATAGAGAACGCCGCCTAGATAAGGCGGATGAGACGCGGCGCACCGGAGTCGCTGCCTGGACTCAGGCGCCGCTGGTAACAACGTTAATAGTCTTGTCCATGTCCAAATAAATGTAGTTTCTTGTTGTTGAAACCGTTGGCTCCGTGTTATTCCTCGGGATCGGGTATGCAGCGAGGCAAACCGACTACAATGGCGCTCATAGTGGAGCGCCATTGGGCGCTCGTTGGGCGCTTACGCTCCAACAATGACTACTCCACTGTGTACCGCCCGGGGTCCTCTTGTACGTGTGCCTTCTTTGTTGTCCTTGTCAAGTTTGCGCTATTTTAATCATGTCAAGTAAGAACCAACTAGCCCAAACCAAAGTCGTGTTTCAACCAACAAAGTTGCTGCTGCGCTCTCTCGCGCTCCACTTTCCGAGGAACACTCGCAGGATATCCATTGCTTGATGACCGTCGCGGCCACAGCACGAGGATCCCCAGATTTACGGTGGGGCACATTGGTGAGCCGCGAGGAGCTTCGCAAGGCGCAGCTGGATAACGGACTCTGCCAACGCGTGTCCGCTTGGCTGGCAGCAAGAGGTCCAGTCGACCGCCCAAGCGACAAGGAGTTCGACTCCTACTTGATGGGCGACGACGGCCTCCTGCTGCGCTACATCCCCCAGGCCGACGACGATCCGGATGGCTCGGCGTTCCGGGCCGTGATACCCCGCAAGCTACGTAAGCTTTTCATCCGATACATGCATGACTCTGCCTTGGCAGGACACAGCATTTGGAGCAAAACTTACGGAATGTTATCCCAAATTGCTACCTGGCGAGGCATGAGGCAGGATGTGCTCCGATACGCTCGTAGCTGCTCGGTGTGCCAAAAGGCAAAACCACGTGGTGGCCAGCCCCCCGGTCTCATGCAACCAATCGTGAGTCAGAGCTCTTGGCAGATTTGTTGCTGTGACGTCATGGGCCTCTTCCTACGTAGTCCCCGCGGCATTCAGTACTTGTTCGTGGTAACCGACCACTTCACGAAGTGGGTTGAGTTATTCCCTTTGCGGGAGCTAGATTCGCAAAAACTTTTGGAATCCCTGCTTGAAACATTCACTAGGTTTGGCTTTCCTGCACAACTTGTAAGCGATAATGCCTCCTATCTAACGAGTAAGGTGTTCGTGGACGTATGCGTGGTGCTGGGAATTAAGCACAATAGAACTTCCCCATACTACCCACAAGCAAACGTCACGGAAAGGGTAAATCGGAACCTTACGATAATGTCAGTGGCCTACACCGAGCGCCACAAGGACTGGGACGCGAAACTGCCCGAGCTGGCATTCGCAACCCGTACGACCACTAATCGGTCAACGGGTCTCTCTCCTGCCCAATTGATTTCGGCAAGGAGCTCGCGTTCCCGCTTTCTAACAGTCTCCCTTCTACAGAGTCTGGGGGAAGGCTTCGCCCCTACGTGAAGTTCGCAGAGGACCTGCGAAAGCGCTTCTCCGATAACCTTCGAGAGGCCCGAGAAAATATCGACGTCGCCCGAGCGTAGCATGCGGAGCAGTGCAACCAGGGGCGACGTCACCTGCAGTTCGAGGTGGGAGATTTTGTACTCCGGCGTGCTCACCCACTGAGTGACGCCGCTCGAGACTTCGCAGCCTCCCTCGCAAACAGGTGGGAAGGATTATAATGCAATTAAATGCAAAGGTGCAAGCGAGCTGGACAAGAATGACGAAAATAATCCCTGGAGAAGGGGAACAAGAGGGACAAAGGACAAACACAAATCTCCAAACACAGCTAGGTGACTGGTGAACGACCGAAAAAATCCGCCTGGTCCGGGAATCGAACCCGGGACCTCTCCATTACAGGTGGAGCGCTCTACCAACTGAGCTAACCAGGGGTTAGACGTCAGTAGAGCAAACGGGTTTTATCAGCCGCCACCAGTCTAACACCAACATGCATGAAAAATGCTCACCACTCACCTACAAACTAGTTCATTGTGAGTCTAGTGAGGAAACCGGGCCTGTTCATGTGACCGACCTTAAACAATTTTTTAAAACAGAAGACGAAGATCCCTCGCAGGACCGGAACAACACTGACGGTAGTACCGTTGCGGAAACCCCCTTGTATCCACCAAGGAGGCGGTATAACCTGCGACGTCGGTAACACCAAGATAGAGGAACCCCTTTTAAAGCGGAGCTGTTAAGGGCTAGGTTCCCCAGGATCCTGTCCGTGTATGTCGACACAAACCTGCCTGAACAGCTACTGCCATCTATAAGCGACGGTGGCAAGCACACAACCAGTATAGTTTCCGCCGTCGCTCGTAAATGGCGGCAACCTTTCCAGCTATAATAGAAGAATGGATAGTTGGGCGCGTTGGTGGGAATTCATCGTAGGAAACAGCGCGAAAAACAGGCGACGACGAAGAAGAAGCACACAGCGTATCGAGTACAGCTCCGCTGGTCTTCTTTCTTCACGAGAGTGGAAAGGCTGAACGATTTTTTTTTTGTCTCCTTGGCTTCGCCACTCTCGGAGTTTCGGGTAGTTTTCTACTTCCACGGATGTGCCCTCTTTTCAAGATAGGGGGGAGAAGATTGTGTGCCCACCTCAGATCCGTTATTTCGAACTTTCTGGAAGGGGTGCGAAGATAACGTCAGGCTCAACCCTCAACTAAGCACCCATGTCGTCTGCTTCCTTGTTTTTTTATGGAGATGGCTCGTGGACAACACCGCCACCACACTCCGCCATTGGAACGACATGGCGGCCGGGCTCATGGTGGACCGGGCCACCAGGGACGTCGGCACGGCAGGGGCGGCCCAGGGAGCCATAGACAGCGGCCGCCCCTACAGGACGGAGCGGCAGATGGCTCGGATCAAGGACTACGTGGAGAGCAGCCGCCTGCTGGAGACGATCCAGAGCAACAAGGTGGCCGCCAGCCGAGCCCTGAGCCAGAACAAGGAGCTCAAGCGACAGGTGGAGGAGATGCAGGACTTCTTTGGCAAGCTGGGGCTGACCGAGCAGCTGCAGAAAGAGCAGCATGTGACCAAGAAGCTGGGGAGAGGCGGACGGCGAACGCATCATGCGCGTCAACCAACTCGGGACGAGCGCGACCTCGAACTGGCCATCGCGCTCGTCAGCGGCGCCGACCGGACCTGCTACGCCAGTCCGCCCAGCAGCGCCATCCAACCTCTGACACCCACAATGCCGTCTCCGTCATCGACATGCCAGACGAAGCTTGAGGGGGGGGGGGGGGGGGGGGAGTGTGGGCACCCTGGCCGCTCCCCAGCCCAGTTGCCCGACTGCGGGCACAGGTGGCGAACCTTTCCCGCGTGGCGGCGACGTCACGCCGGCCACGTGCATATAGGACGCGCTGCCTAGATAAGGCGGATGAGAGGTTGCGCACCGGAGTCGCTGCCTAGACTCAGGCGCCGCTGGTAACAATGTTAATAGTCTCGTTCATGTCTAATTAAATGTAGTTTCTTGTTGTTGAAACCGTTGGCTCCTTGTTATTCCTCCGGGTCGGGTATGCAGCAAGGCAAACCGACCACAAGGTCGAAGACTTAGATCCCTCATCGGGGCGAGATTTATCGACCATTGACCATTTATCGCCGTTGAGTTAGTAACGACAGACCTCAAGTGTTTTGCATGGTAGAAACGCTGGCAGTGTGATGATAGTTTGTTAATATGAAACAAGGGTAGCGGTTTTGAAAGGATTCAATAAGAGCAATTGATGGGCCGCATCGAGCGTTACGAGCCACGGGAGTCAATGCATTACAGTGTCACGTGAGCTTTGAGAGAGGCCGAGCGATGTGCGGGCTGTGTAATCAGCTGAAACGTTCACAGCGATCGATTGGCTGTAAAGACTATTAGCAGTCCGCTGCGGTCAGTCGGAAGCTGAAACGGATTATAGGGGAATGTGCCGGAAGCTATAAAGTTAATTTTTTTTGTTGCTCTAAATAATTTTATTCAAGAAAAAAAAATCGACGGCTGTCAATATTTGTTTGTATGTTTGTTCTGCGCTTGCAAACGCTGAAACAGTCACTGGAGAGGCGAAGCGACCTAGGACCCTGACACTGGGGTGCCCGTAGCTGGGACGCCAATGGCCTTGAGCTCTGTACGTAGCCTGGGGAAACTATTTTTTTTTTCTACTGTGGCATAATGCCCCTTCTCTTTTTTTTCGTTTTTTTCATTACTTTTTTCAATCTTTTTCGTTGTCTCTGTCGTGTTTAACTACATCATTTGAGGCGGGTTGTATGCGAAGAGCGTTGCCGGCTAATGTCGCGGTGTCACTGTGGGTGCTGACGGATTTACTTCACATCTGAGTAGTCTACTTTGGTAACCGGTTTCGAGCGCTTGTATGAACACGTAATGCACATGCAACGGCGTTTACATTAAAGGCCAAAATCAGGAAACTAAAATAAGCCTATATTTGTTTTGCTCACCTCGTTTTCGTGGCGCGGCAATTTTTTCCAATTTTTAAAATTTTAATGCAGATGACGCAGAGCCGAACGCACTTTTGTTTTTTTAATTAGGAACTGAATTTAAACAAACAAACAATATTTTCATTTGGCCTCCAGGATTACGAATATCAAAACTGTATTTCAGATTAATGCGCCATGTAGCCACAACAGCGCTTTCAAGATGGCGCCGAATCCCCTCGTTCACGTTGCGTTCGGTATAAGAAGGGAATCGTGCCGTTTTATACAGAGATATGAACATTTCCACACTTTCTTCAAGCCTTACCCGAGCAATCAAAGCGCCGCATGCTTTTCTTCGCAAGCGGCACACGCAAGGCGGCTGAAACCTCTTTGTATGAACGTCACAGCCAGCGATTTGGTTTTCTGTACTTCTCGCCTCTATTGATAATTTCGGGTCAAATGCATGTAATATTCAAATTCACACATACACAAAAAGATAGGCTGGAATACACTTCTCACTAGTTCTTTTTTTTATTTTTTCAATGCATCTTTTTTTTTTTAACCACTGTGATCTGTCAACGTTTCTTTTTTGTTTGGCTCACGAAACGCACAGGCGGCCGCGGTGTAAGGTAGAGTTATGATCTGGTTTGAACTGGTTCGCACTTGTTGAACCCGGTAACCGAACCGATATTTCGAATGCATCACACTGAACTGTAGACGAAGCGGAACGAAATTCAAAGCTACCGAAACCGAACCAAAATAATAACCGTTTCGACACCCTGATAATGCCGCGTTAATCAGCGTTAAGGCTGAACTCCACGGAGCGAATTAAGCGACGAATAGCGGACAAACTTTGCTCTACGGCACGCTCCCTTTGCGTGCGACGGAGCAGCCACTGTGCTGATACCACGCGCAGAGCAAAAGCCGCCGGGAAAAATTCGTTGATTTCTCGCAGCATATTCGTCCGATGGAGTCCAGCCTTTAGGTCCTAAACGACCACGTAAAATTTGGGTTGCACAAAAAAAGAAAGACTAACCAAATAAATATTATTGTATTACTTCCAGCTGCAGGGGAAGAGAAAGCCAAAGAAGACAGTTTCTTGACTACTGTATTTTATGATGATTCCTATCTAAAAGAATTTAAAGGTAAACTACAACCCGGGATGCCACCCACGGACTTTATAGTGGGCTTGGTAAATTCAGTGAGTAACATCAATGTGCTCCATCTTCGGTACTTTTACAAGCTTGAAATTATGAATAATACTGCGATGCATTTTCTATAGAAAGACTGAAATTCAAACAATATTGCTTGATGCACATTTTAGTGATGCAATATTTATTTCGGAAATTCAATATAAATTCCTTTTATATTCAGACAATTGGAACAAATAATTAACTTTCGAAGTCATTGTATTAGGTAAACATATCATCATCATCATTTATTATCCTTGAAGGCCCTTACGGGCATTACACATGGGAGTGGTACATTTGTTATTTTTTTGTAATCGAACACTTCCGCACGCAATTTTAACACAATAGAAGAGGGAACTAGTCGGATAAAGCAGAAATGAAAGTTGTTACAGAGGCGGCAAATTTATGTGTATCAGTTATGGTAACAATGTCATTTGGTAGTATGTTCCAATCGTTTATTGCCAAAGGTAAATTTGAATTACTGTATGAAGTAGTTGACGAAAAAATGGGCCGCAACTTGCAGGAGTGGTCAAAGCGGGGGAAAATCTGCCACGGGGGTAAAAGCAGTGATTGACGAAGAGGCATGTTATGGTGAAAGATTCGGTGAAGGAGAGAGAGACGGGACACTCGGCGCCTCACTGAAAGCGTGTGAAGGTTAGCTGCTTCGCGCAATCCAGATATGCTGCCCAACCTGCCCAGCAACCTCTTTGCATGTTTCACATTTTATTTCCAACGTTTTACACTGATAAATCGCCCATTGAATTCATATAAAAGTAGTTTCTTTGACATGGGTGGCAGTGAGTACATTTCTTATTGACACCCACCTTGTTTCTTGACCTTTAAACAAACAAGTTTCATATTAGTTGTCAAATAGAATAATAATAAGGAATGCAATCTAGCAGTTTTCATTACTGGTTATTGGTGATTACTTTTTTGACTATCTCTGAATGTTTTAGAACTCATTATGAGTTAAGAAAATATTACTAGGTGCTACGTAATTAGCGCAGTCTGCTCCGAAAGGAGACCCATGAATTTGGAACAAGAAACGCGAAAACTGGCCGAATTATATCAAAGAAACGCCTCTACCATAGTCTTTGTGTCTTTAGTGCCCTAGTTTTGTTCGCGCTTTTAAGGTTTTCATTCAATAAGAATAAAGTCCATGTGATGTCCAGCGTGGCGCCACTCGAGCAGAAACAGAAGAAGATCGTTTTGCCTGCGAGGGTCGCGTGATCTTTGAGCGCGCGAACTCATAGAACTGCGAACGGCTGTTGGCGCGAGCCAGACTCTGATGTCTTGGAAAATATACCAACGAGTATTCGGGCTGTAGTGTCTCCTTACTACGCGGATACGACACTGGCGACGAGAATTCAAGAGCCTGCGACGCCTGGAACCTCCGACCGCTAGCCATGTCTACTCAAGGCAAAATGGAAGCCTTTTCAGGCAAGACAGGGGCAGCAAACAAAGACGCTGCTCCACGCAACAATCGACAGTGCTATCAATGCACAGGTCAGCATGACCCACAGGGATGCCGATTCAAAAATACAGAGTGTCGCTACCGCAAAAAGCTTGGACACATCAAGAAAGCATGCATTGCGAAGAAAAAGCAGCAAGGCAAACCAGCTGACAAGAAAACTAACCACAATGTAACAGCGACTGAAGCGGTGAGCCAGCCAACGTGCTCATCTAGATATTCCTGCTACGAATTGAGCAAGCTACACACGCCAGGGAGCGTTTCGAAGTTCCATGTTTCCCTTCAGATCCAGGGTAAACCACTTCAGTTCGAGGTCGACTCTGGCGCTGCATGTTCGTTGATCAGCGAAGAAACTTTTCGCTCAACTTGGCCCAAAAATCCACCCAAGCTCACGAAAGACGACTTGGAACACTTTCACTTGGAGCGGTGAAGGCCTAAAACTTCTTGGCTCACTTCAAGCAAGGGTACGCTTCAAGTCAAAAGATTACCTCCTGCCGCTTTTGGTGATGAAAGGATCTGGCTGCAGCCTTTTGGGAAGGGATTGGTTCGACGCGCTCCACATCAGAGTGAAAGGAATCAACCAGGTGCAGCATCAGACCGCACCACCAGAGGTGGAGGAAGTCCTTCGACGACATCCTAATGTGTTCAAGGACGACATCTCTGGATACACGGGACCGCTAGTACAATTGGAGCTAGAGGAAGGAGCTTCACCGAAATTTTGCAAAGCTCGGCCGGTTCCTCTTGCGCTCCGGTCAGCGGTAGCAGACGAGCTTCAACAGTTGCAGAGTCAAGGAATAATTGAGCCAGTCCAACACTCTGCATGGGCTACGCCGCTGGTACTCGTCCGAAAGAAGAGCGGAGCCATCCGACTTTGTGGCGACTACCGGAGCACGGTAAACGCCGCATCAAAAAAAGCCAGCTTTCCGCTACCCACAATAGGAGAAGTGCTGTCGAACCTCAGAGGAGGAACTGTTTTCTCAACGCTGGACTTGTGCCAAGCATATCAGCAGCTAAAAGTAGTGGATGAGACGGCAGCAGTACTGACAATCAACACGATGAAAGGACTGTACAGTGTGACGCGACTTCCGTTCGGGATCTCAGCAGCTCCCGCGATTTTTCAGCGGATGATGGAAACGTCACTCGCTGGCATCGACGAAATAAGCGTATACCTTGATGACATCCTCATCAGTGGAGCGACCAAGGAACAACACGCTGAACGCCTGGAACAAGTGCTATCCAAACTAGACAGCACCGGTCTGAAGCTAAAAAAAGAAAAATGCAAGTTCGCAGTCACCGAAGCTACATTCCTAGGACACAGGATTGACGCTTCAGGGGTACACACGACTGCGGACAAAGTGAAACCAATTATGGATGCTCCAGAGCCAACAGGAAAAACCGAGCTGCAAGCCTTTCTGGGGTTGCTCGCATTTTATGACCGCTTCCTCGAGAACAGAGCTACCGTCGCATCATTTCTGTACAAGCTCCTGGAGAAGAATGTTCCTTGGTTGTGGAAAGACATTCACCGGGAAGCATTCCAGAAACTTAAAGAATTAGTAACAAAATGCACGGTCCTTGCGCACTATTGTCACGAATGACAAGTGATGAGGCGGCAAATAACTGAGTAAACTAAACGTTTAATCGGGCGAACTTGTGCCCAAAATAAAGAAGGAAACAAAGGATAACAGCAGAGCGTCGCGGTCGTCGAAGTCGGCGAAAGAGCAGAGTCGAACGCTGGGGCGAAACTGACTTGGCTCGCCACGCGAAGCCCCTTATGTACACGCGTAGGCTTCTGGAATAATCGGCGTAGAAGGTTCGGCGTGTAGAACTTTCTAAACTCGAACAAGCAACACGGTTCTCGAATTTACCAGAACATTACATTGGATGTCAACAAAAAGGCGTCCCCGCGGCCAGGAATCGAACCCTGGCTTTCCGCGTGGGAGGCAGGCACTATAACCGTTAGGCCACGCGCGCGCTGCCTACTTGGCAAGCTGCGCGCGCGGCATTACTCCCCCCTTTAAAAAGTGCATCGCCCCGATGCAGCACAAAACAAACCAAACAAAAAAAGAACGGTAAGCTAAAGAGTCACTTGGAACACATAAGGTCCACAGTCCTATCGAGCGTAGTACGGCTTCAGGCGCACGACGTTGACGACTTAGGTCGTGGTGGGCGGCGTGATGATGTTCTTGTTCCGTCGGGCATCACCTCGTAGTTCAGATCCCCGAGTCGACGAAGCACTTTGTAAGGTCCGAAGTATCGTTTCAGCAATTTCTTACTGAGGCCGCGGCGACGGATGGGCGTCCACACCCACACCCTGTCTCCGGGCTGGAAGTGGACGTCCCTGCGACGAAGGTTGTAGCGGCCGGCGTCGACCCGTTGCTGGTCTTGAATCAGGAGTCGGGCGAGCTGGCGGACTTCTTCGGCCCGTTGAGCAACCACCTGGGCGTCGTCGCTCTCACTGTCAGCTGGCTCATGGGGCAGCATCGCGTCCAGCATGGTCGTTACTTTCCGACCATGTACCAGCTGGAAGGGTGTGAATCCAGTGGTCTCTTGAACCGCCGTATTGTAGGCGAAGGTGACGTAGGGCAACACCTCGTCCCACGTCTTGTGCTCTACGTCGACGTACATAGAGATCATGTCAGCGATTGTCTTGTTGAGTCGCTCCGTCAGCCCGTTGGTCTGCGGGTGGTACGCAGTTGTACGACGATGGCTGGTGTGACTGAGTCGGAGGATTTCTTGGGTCAGCTGTGCCATGAACGATGATCCGCGATCTGTAATCAGAACTTCTGGAGCGCCGTGCCGGAGGACGATGGACTCAATGAAAAACTTGGCAACTTCCACGGCAGTCCCTGCAGGAAGGGCTTTCGTTTCGGCGTACCGCGTGAGATAATCTGTGGCTACGATGATCCAGCGGTTCCCCGACGTCGACGGCGGAAAAGGGCCAAGTAGGTCCATTCCGATCTGCTGGAAGGGTGCTGTTGGCGGAGGAATTGGCTGCAAGAGTCCGGCCGGCCTCGTCGGAGGTTTCTTGCGTCGCTGGCATTCATGGCATGATCGTGTGTATAGATGGACGGTTTTGGGGAGCTTGGGCCAGTAATACTTTTCACGAATACGGGCCAGTGTCCGGCTGTAACCAAGGTGTCCGGACGTCGGGTCGTCGTGGCAGGCTTGAAAGATCTCCTCCCGAAGGTCGGTCGGGATTACCAGCAGCCACGGCGAGTTGTTGTTCCCGAAGTTCTCTTTGTAGAGTACACCTTGTCGAATGGCGAAGGTCGGCAGTACTCGTGAGAAGACACGTGGCACGGTACTCCCGCCCCCTTCCAGGTGATCTATTAGTGCGTGCAGCTCAGGATCGTTTCGTTGACGTCGGGCCATGTCGTCGGTGTTCACTGCGCCCAGGAAACACTCGTCGTCATCGTCGTCGCTGCTGCCGGAAGGTGTTTCGACGGGAGCTCTGGATAGGCAGTCGGCGTCGCTGTGCTTGCGGCCTGACTTGTAGACCACGGTCATGTTGAACTCTTGTAGTCTTAGACTCCATCGAGCAAGCCGTCCTGACGGGTCCTTGAGGTTCACAAGCCAGCAGAGCGAGTGGTGGTCTGTGACTACGCGGAACGGGCTCCCGTATAAGTACGGACGAAACTTCGTGATTGCCCAGACGACCGCAAGGCATTCTTTCTCAGTCGTGGAGTAATTTCTTTCCGCCTTGGACAATGTCCGACTTGCGTAGGCGATGACTCGCTCGGTGCCTTCTTGTACTTGAACCAGTACCGCGCCAAGTCCTGCGTTACTTGCGTCCGTGTGAATCTCGGTTTCCGCATCCTGGTCGAAATGTCCAAGAACAGGAGGAGTCTGCAGTCGTCGCTTCAGCTCGTCGAATGCCTGCTGCTGCTCCTTGGCCCATTCGAACTTCTCGGCGTCCTTCGTGAGGTTTGTGAGCGGTGCGGAAATTCTTGCGAAATCTCGAACGAAGCGCCGATAGTAAGCACATAGTCCAAGGAACCTTCGCACGGCCTTCTTGTCTCTTGGCGCTGGAAATTCTGCGACGGCGCGAGTCTTCTCTGGGTCTGGGCGAATGCCTTCGTTACTAACCACGTGACCTAGGAACTTCAGTTCGTCATAGGCGAACCGACACTTTGACGGCTTGAGGGTGAGTCCGGCGGTCCGTATGGCTTGGAGAACAGCTCGGAGTCGTCGCAAGTGCTCGTCGAAGTCGCCGGAAAACACTACGACGTCGTCGAGGTAGACGAGACAGCTGTGCCACTTCAGTCCTGCCAATACGGTGTCCATGACACGCTGGAAAGTTGCTGGCGCCGTGCATAGTCCGAAGGGCATCACCTTGAACTCGTACAGTCCATCCGGCGTGACGAAGGCTGTCTTCTCTCGGTCCCGTTCGTCGACTTCGATCTGCCAGTATCCGCTCTTCAGGTCCATCGATGAAAAGTATCGAGAGTGGCGCAGCCGGTCTAACGTGTCGTCGATGCGGGGGAGTGGATAGACGTCCTTTTTCGTCACTGCGTTTAGCTGCCGGTAGTCCACGCAGAACCTAAGCGTCCCGTCCTTCTTCTTAACCAGTACGACTGGAGAGGCCCATGGACTGCTTGAAGGTTGGATTATGTCGTCGTTCAGCATTTCTTGAACTTGCTCCTGGATCACCTGCCTTTCTTTAACAGAGACTCTGTATGGAGATCGATGCACAGGGCGCGCGTCGTTCTCAGTAACGATGCGGTGCTTCGCAACGGCTGTTTGGCGCACCTTCGACGACGTCGCAAAGCAGTCACGGTATTCGGCGAGGAGGTTAATCAGCTGCCGTCGTTTCGGGTCCGGAAGCTTAGGGTCGATGTCGAGCTGCGCTGGCGACGTACCGTCTTGCTGTGGTGGCGGGGATTCGTCAGTAATGGCGGCGATTTCGGCGGAGTTTCGGAGTTCCTCGGCGTGGCCAACGGCTGCACCTTTTGTGAGGTGTTGCGTTTCATTCCGGAAGTTTGTCACGAGGACCACAGTGCGGCCATCCTGAAGCTCAGCTACTCCTCGTGCGACGCCTATTCCTCTTCCTAGGAGCAACTGGAGGTTGCCTTCCAGAACAACTTCGCCGCGGGTAGCTGCATCGGTCACGACGGGTACGATAACACTTGATCGCGGCAGCAAGTTCACGTGGTCGGCAGCGACTCGGACGGCGGCTGACGTTGTTTGGGGTTTCTCTGAAGGCAGAACAGGCTTGCGGAGCGTCAGTCTGTTCTCACCAAGGTCGATGACGGCGCCGTATTCACACAAGAAGTCCATGCCGAGAATTACGTCTCTGGAACAGTCTTGTAGAACGACGAACTTCACAGGGCACGTCTCACCGTGGATCTCGACGCGAGCAGTGCATCTCCCGACTGGTGTAATGAGGTGTCCTCCGGCGGTTCGTATTTGAGGTCCATCCCACGGCGTCATGACTTTTCGAAGACGGCGGGAGAGCCTCCCACTCAAAACGGAGTAGTCTGCTCCGGTGTCGACGAGTGCCGTCACGTCGTGGCCGTCGATGATAACGTTGAGGTTATTCGACACTTTTACAGGAACGTCGTTTCGAGGCGTTGCGGCGTTTGAGTGGGAGAGCTCCGACGATCTTGGAGGATCTTGGCATCGTTCGTCATCGGCAACGCCACCTCCCGGCATTGCCGCGCCTAGTTTTCCCGACGGGAAGCGATGGGTGACAGGCTGTCTCGGCGAGACCGGCGGAAGGGCGATGGCGAGCGTCGAGGAGATGGTGAACGGAATACCCGGCGGGGAGATGACTCAGGCGATGAAGAGCGGCGGAGGTAGTCCTCAATGTCCCGAGGTCGCTCTCCAGGACGTGGTCGAGGGTCGTTGGGCGCAAACCCTCGTAGGCCCAGCTGGCGGTAGGGGCATCGTCGGTAGATGTGGTCCGCTTCACCACAGTGGTAGCACATGGGGCGTCGATCGGCCATCCTCCAAACGTCGGTCTTCCTCGCACCATGCTGCTCTGGGCGTGGAGCATACTGCGGCGCCGGTGCCTCACGTCTAGGAGCTTGCTGGTAGTGTGCTGTGACGGGAGGTTCTCTCTTGGCGGCGGCGGCGTAGGTCAGGACCGGCCGTTCGGGAGCCACTGCGACGGGGACCTCTGGCAAGAGAGCCCGGTGTACCTCCTCGCGAACAGCCTCGGCGATTGAAACAGCGGCAGGTCGTTCTGGAGAAGGGAGCAACCGCTTCAGCTCTTCTCGAACCACATCCCGAATGACCTCCCGAAGGTTCTCGATGCCAACTTCGCCGAGGTCAGGGAGGGAAGATGGAAGGGATGAGGTGGCAGCTACGCCGGCGACTCTCTATAATGACTTGCCCTGGCCGACAGCGCTCGTTCAATGTTAGTTGCCTCAGCAACAAATTCATCTACTGTCGTCGGTGGATTGCGAACGAGTCCGCCAAAAATCTCGCTTTTCACACCTCTCATGAGGACGCGCAGCTTCTTGTCTTCGGCGGCTCCAGGGTCGGCACGGGCGCACAGGCGCAGGACATCTTCGGTGAAGCTTGTCACGCTCTCGTTCAGACCTTGGCATCTTCTTTGAAGGATGTCCTCGGCTCGTTGACGTCGGTGTTGGTTTGTGAAGGTGCGCTTTAGCTCCTCCACGCACGTCTCCCACGTCGTGAGGGAAGCCTCGTGGTTCTCAAACCATTGTCTTGCCGTTCCCTCGAGTGCGAAATAAAGGTTTTGGAGGCGCTGTTCTGCCGTCCACGCGTTGTAGCGGGCCACACGTTCGTAGTGCTGTAGCCAGTCTTCTACGTCCTCGTAGATTTCACCGTGGAATGGCGTCGGCACACGGGGAACCACAGGCAGGAAGACGTAGGACGGTGCTGCTTGGGGGTTTTCCGTCGGCTGGGCCGTGGAGTTCATCGTCGGCTTCGGTAGCTTCTTTGTTTTGTCCGGTAGTGGTCCAAACTCAGGGCGTTGTCCTTGCAGACGCTGGCTTGCCCGAGGCCCTGCCTCTTCCACGAGTCGACGACTTGGAGTGGGACTTGCCGAACGGGTCCTCGGAGGGGTACGGTTGAGAAACATAGGGTGCGTACCCAGCACCTCCACCAAAATGTCACGAATGACAAGTGATGAGGCGGCAAATAACTGAGTAAACTAAACGTTTAATCGGGCGAACTTGTGCCCAAAATAAAGAAGGAAACAAAGGATAACAGTAGAGCGTCGCGGTCGTCGAAGTCGGCGAAAGAGCAGAGTCGAACGCTGGGGCGAAAGTGACTTGGCTCGCCACGCGAAGCCCCTTATGTAAACGCGTAGACTTCTGGAATAATCGGCGTAGAAGGTTCGGCGTGTAGAACTTTCTAAACTCGAACAAGCAACACGGTTCTCGAATTTACCAGAACATTACATTGGATGTCAACAAAAAGGCGTCCCCGCGGCCAGGAATCGAACCCTGGCTTTCCGCGTGGGAGGCAGGCACTATAACCGTTAGGCCACGCGCGCGCTGCCTACTTGGCAAGCTGCGCGCGCGACACTATGATGAAAACAAACCCCTGCTGCTTTCCTGCGGCGCGTCCCCTTACGGCGTGGGAGCAGTACTTGCGCAGAAAGACGCTCTGGGACGTGAGGCTCCAGAGGCTTTTGCGTCACGAACACTAGGTGCTGCGGAGAAAAACTATTCTCAGCTTGATAAGGAAGGGTTAGCCATAGTCTATACAGTATGTCACTTCCACGAATACATCGCTGGACGACAGGTAACCATCTACACAGACCACCAACCCCTCTTGGGAATACTTGGAGGCACAAAACCGATACCACAAGTCCTATCCCCGCGTATGACACGATGGAGCATCAAGCTAAGTGCGTACAACTACGAGTTGAGATACCGACGGGGACGGACACACCAAAACGCAGACGCTCTGAGCAGGCTGCCTCTACCTGCTCGGGTCAACGAGCCCTGCCCACCTGGCGATGTGCTAATGTTAGCCTGCTCGCCAATTCCACAACTCTGCCCAGAACGCATTGCAGAGCTCACTGAACAAGACAAAGTCCTAACTCTCGTCTACCAGGCCATACATCACGGCAGACTGGGAGAGCTAAACAAGGACGAGTGCAGGGCCTACAAAAGTATCGCCCACGAACTTTCGACACTCAACGGTTGCTTGACCCGAGGTTTAAGAGTAGTGATTCCCAGTACAGCGAGAGCTCAAGTACTCGACTTGCTTCACGCTGGACACCGAGGCATAGTGACAATGAAGGCAGCGGCCCGAGGTTACGTTTGGTGGCCTGGAGTGGATAAAGACATCGAAGCCAAAGCAAGGGCGTGCAGCATTTGCCAAGAGCACCAACGGGCACCACCTAAGGCACAATCCCCGGAATGGCAACGAGCGTCGAGACCATGGGATACACTGCACATTGACTTTGCTGGTCCCATTGAAGGTAAACTGTTGCTGATAGCAGTTGACGCCTTCAGTAAATGGCTGGAAGTTCGTCAAATGAAAAGTAGCAACTCAAGCTCACTGATTCAGGAACTTCGTAACTTGTTCGGAACGTTCGGCGTACCACGCAAGGTTGTTAGCGACAATGGTACGTCATTAGTGTCAGACGAGACCGAACAGTTCTTTAAAAATAACGGCCCGACCAGGATGATTCAGTCAGTCGCCTCTTCTACCCTCTTCTTCCTTCTTTCACTTTTCCTCCCACCTCTTTCTCTTTTGTTCTTCGCTCTCTTCCTTCCTTTTTCACCCCCTTAGGTGGCAAGGGCTAACCTTGAGTGGAAATAGGTCCTGTCCCTGCATCCACACTCGGGTATAGTGCCCGGGCAGCACTGGTAGAGTAATTGTGTCAGCCAAGCCTTTCTTGCTATGGCACATTACCTACCCCCTCGTTGGGCTCCGTGGTGGGCGGTGCACCCGGGCACTGAATTTCCTTCCCATCTATATGGGTTCGCAAACTAAAAAACCTTCTGATCGGGCCCCGAAAAGGGTCCGCACCGAAGTACCGTTTTCATTTGAGATGTCCTTTGTTTCGGAAAAGTTTTCAAGATTCCTAGTTTTACATTCTGAAAATGAAAAGCCACTGGGCAAACTGTCCCCCTTCCTTGTAGCCAAGGTACTAGAAGGCGTTTTTGGTAAGAACTTTCATGCAAAGAAAATGGCATCCGGAGACCTCCTTGTAGAGATCAGTACGAAACAGCAAAGTGATGGCCTCTTGGCTCTCAACTCTGTTTCGGACTACGAAGTCACTGTTACTCCGCACCACAAATTGAATACTGTCCAAGGGGCTATTTCCGAGGACGACCTGCTAGACACATCGGACGCAGAGCTGGTGGAGGGCCTCTCCAGCCAAGGAGTTGTCGCTGCGCGACGAATCAATATTCGTCGTGATGGCAACGAACGAAAAACAAAGCACATCATCCTAACCTTTGAAAGCACCACTCTCCCTGCGACTGTAAAGGCAGGCTACCTCCAGTGCAGAGTCCGACCCTACGTGCCGAACCCCCAACGGTGCTTCAAGTGCCAGCGGTTCGGCCATGGGTCACGGAGCTGTGGGGGGGCCGACACATGTGCTAAGTGCTCAAGCAAAGAACATGTTGCCGACAACTGTGACAATGAGCCAAAATGTGCGAACTGCGAAGGTAACCACCCTTCATACTCGCGTTCCTGTCCTCTCTGGAAACAAGAAAAAAAAATACTGACGCTGAAAGCCAAAGAAAACATACCATACGTAGAAGCAAAGAAACGATTTTCTCTCTTATCGAAGGGTGGATATGCCGAGGTCGTGCGCAGGGGACCGGCGCGACCAGTGGCGGCATCGACGGGAGCCCAGACGTCTCCGGATGATCTGCGGCTCTCGTTGAAGTCCCCTCCTAAACCCACAGGGACGGTGCCAGTGGCACCAGATCCCAAGCCCAGGGTGGATGCTGGCCCACTAGCATCCACTTCAGAGCAGGGGAAGGCCTCCCCTGGTCGGTGCCGACCACTCCGCACCTCTGGTCCGAATAGGCCTGGTGAGCCGTCACGGCAGTCGACCCCCCAGGGGCGGCCGTCGGCGACGCATGAGGAGCCCATGGACGAGAGTGGGCCCAGATTTGACGAGGAGGCTCCCTCCTCAGGATCGGTGTTTTCTTTCTCTGCCCCCAGTGACTCCACTGGGAGGCAGGCAGATACGTCGAAAAAGAAAAACGCTCCACGTGTAAAAATTGATTTTAAACCATAGTTATTTCATCTTATGTTTCGTTCTGTTTTTTCGTTTATTTTTTTTATTTTTACCTTTTTATTGCTATGAGTAAACATATGGGTGTGATGCAATGGAACTGTCGCGCCTTCTTCATAATATTGATCACGTGAACATGTTTCTTGATGAGCTCCGTCCCGTGGCATTCTGTTTACAGGAAACTCATCTCAATGACAATCATACACAGATCTTACGTCGTCACCAAGGTTTTAGGAAGGATCGCCTTTCCCCCACTTCTTCCGGTGGTGTTGCAGTAGTTGTGCAGAGTGGGGTGGTGTGCTCAAGTACCTCTTCAAACACCACTTAAGGCAGTGGCAGTTCGTGTCCTCTTTGATCGCCTCATCACCATTGTATCACTCTACCTTCCACCTAACAGTCCATTGCATCTCCATGAACTCCAAGGCCTCGTAGATCAGCTTCCCAAACCTTTTTAGTCTTAGGTGATTTTAATGCCCACCATCCTTTGTGGGGAAGCTCTCGTCAAGATTCCCGCGGTGGAGTTATTGAACGGCTCCTATCGCTATCTGGACTCTGTCTTTTGAATAAGAGAGAACCAACCTTTTTTAGCTCTGCTCATAACACATTCACATCAATAGATCTTTCCATATCATCACCATCTTTACTTCAATGTTTTTCGTGGAAGGTTTTAAATAATCCTTTTGGAAGCGATCATTTCCCCATAATTTTAGAAACAGTTATACCTCTTCCTTCGCTTTCGACCCGCCTTCCAAGGTGGAAGTTTGAGAAGGCCGACTGGGCTCTGTTTAGTTCAGAAGCTGTGTTTGACCCCTCTTTATTTACTAGTATGTCTGCAGAGGAGGCGACAACTTATGTCACTGAATGTTTAATTAATGCTGCTGCATCGTCTATCCCACAAACATCTGGTAAGCTCCCCAGGAGATGCAAACCCTGGTGGAACGATGAGTGTACAGCCACTCGAAAGAAACAAAATAGGGCTTGGGGAATCTTCCGCCGATATCCGACACCTCTTAACCTGATGGAATTTAAAAAAAAAGCAGAGCCAAGGCTCGATGGACGAGAAAACAAGCCAAAAAGACATCGTGGGTTAAATATATTTCAGCCCTAAATAGCTTTGTACCGTTGAAAGAAGTGAGGGATCGCCTGCAGAAGATCCGAGGAGATTACCAATCCTTTCGAACTCCTCTCTTTTCCTCCTCCTCTGTATCACTCAAAGATCAAGCAAACATCCTTGGCGAACATTTTCAGCTTATCAGTAGTTGCTCAAATTTCAGCTCAAAGTTTAAGAAATTCCAGTCTATTGCTGAAAAGCAGTCAATCTCCATGTTAGGGTCTGCCACTGTTTCATACAACAAACCATTCACTATGGGCGAACTCAAAGTAGCACTTGCTACAAAAAAGCAGGCTGCACCAGGCCCAGATAAAATTCATTATGAAATGCTTAGACACCTGTCCCCTGAATCACTTTGCCATTTGCTGACGTTTTTTAATCACCTATGGAAACAAGCTGCGTTCCCTCAGTGCTGGAAATGTGCTCATGTTATACCTCTCTTGAAACATGGAAAAGATCCCTCCATCCCCACAAGCTACCGCCCCATCGCACTCACTAGTTGCCTGGGGAAGACATATGAAAGGCTCATTAATCGGCGTCATTCTTTATTTTTTGGAGGCTGAGAACTTTTTTTATGTTAACCAGTGTGGATTTCGAGAGGGACGATCAACCACAGATCACTTGGTTCGTTTAGAAACCCTTATTCGTGAGGCATTTGTGCACCGACAACATTGTGTTTCGGTATTTTTTGATATGCATAAAGCATATGATAATGCATGGAGGTATGGTATCCTTCGAGATCTGTACAACTGCGGTGTGCGTGGTCGATTGCTTCAGTGCATACAAAACTTCCTAACTGAACGAACCTCTCAGGTTCGCTTAGGGAGCACACTGTCAGATCTCTTTTGCCAAGAAAATGGGGTCCCTCAAGGTGGAGTTTTAAGCGTTACCCTTTTTGCTGTTAAAATCAACAGTCTTGCAAGGGTGATACCGCCGTCGGTATCTTATTTTCTTTATGTAGACGACGTGCAGATCTCCTTCACTTCATGTAACCTCTCCAGTTGTGAACGGCAACTACAACTCACTATCAACAGGATGAGCAAATGGGCGGATGAAAACGGTTTCAAGTTTTCTCCCGAAAAAACTGTTTGTGTTCCCTTTTCATTGCGCCGGGAATTGTCTTTGGATCCGACTTTGCATCTCAATAACATAGACATATCTGTTCAACAGGAACACAAATTTCTCGGTGTAATCTTTGACAGGAAGCTTACTTTTGTGCCACATTTGAAGGAGTTGAAACGCAAATGCTTAAGTTCTTTAAATGTTTTCAAGGTGTTGTCCCACATTTCATGGGGATCGGACAGGCGATGCCTCTTACGATTATACAACTCCCTAGTTCGATCTCGCCTGGACTACGGTGCAGTCGTGTATGATTCGGCATGATCCTCTACTTTGAAGATGATAGATCCCGTTCACCACTTAGGGCTCAGACTTGCCTCCGGTGCATTTCGCACATCACCTGTGTTAAGCCTATATGCCGATACACATCAGATGTCGCTTGAGAAACGCAAATAGTACCTGAGTCTTTGTTATGCTTATCGGGTCTATTCTAATCCACGACACCCAGTTTACAGTGCCATTCATACCTGTCGTTTCTCTCGACTTTTTGAAAACAAGCCGAGCATTGTACGGCCACTCAACTTTCGCATTCAAAACTTCAGTGCTTCCCTTCATGTCCCACTTCATGATGTTGCCGTGCTAAATTACAGGGACAGAGTTGCTCCTTGGGACGAAGTCCCAATCGTTTGCGACTGGACACTTACGAAATACAGTAAGCGGGTTACCTCCCCACAAGTTCTCCAGCAGGAGTTCCTTTCATTGCAGGAGACATATAGAGGTTACACTGAATTCTATACCGATGGGTCGAAATCCTCGTCTTTTGTTGGCTGCGCAGTATATTCTGTTTCCTTCATGAAATCTCTTCAACTTAACTGTGTGGCAAGCATCTTTTCTGCAGAGCTTTATGGCATTTTACTATCGGTTGATCACATACTAAAAAACAATATAAGGAAAGCTATTCTCTTTGTTGATTCTCAAAGCGCATTACTGCCTATGTCCTCACTGCTCCCTACAAAGAATCTTCTTACTCTGCATGTACGAGGTAAATTATATGGAGCCCTTCAACTCGGACATGACATAACATTTTGTTGGGTATCGAGTCATGTCGGGATTCCAGGGAATGAGAAAGTCGATAGATTGGCTGCATCTGCCAAGGATTTAGTAGCAACTTGTGGATTACCTCATCAAGATGTGAAACCGTTTTTGAAGAAATCACTCTTGATGTCATGGCAGTTGGAGTGGGACAAAGAGTATGACAATAAGCTTCATGTCATAAAACCCATTTTGGCCCTGTGGGAGAGCTCGTTTCACAGGGAACGCCGTGTAGAGGTTCTGCTCTGCCGCCTAAGAATTGGCCACACACGCTTGACGCACTTGCACCTTCTTCGTGACGAAAATGTGAAGCTTTGTGCCCATTGTGGTAAAGGACTTACAGTGTTACACATTTTATGGCATTGCCCTTTCCGCCATCAATTGCACCGGTATAGCTTCCCTGAACTTTTTAGAGGTTATCTTCCCTTTCATCCAATGTTTTTACTTAGTGACTGCCCTTTAGTGCCTTTTCACCGTGTCCTCGACTACTTAAAGAAAACTGGTTACCTACACCAGTTGTAATTTTTTATACTGTTATCTTAAACCTTTTTGTTTAGTGCAAGCTAAACAACATTGAATTGGCGCAATATGACCTCTGTTGTCAATGCGCCACTAAAACCCTAATAATCATCATCATCACTAAAATTCTCATCAACAATATGCTTAATAAACCGACTTACCATGAGGGTCCTTACCTTATTTAAAGTCCGCGTAGACTGACACTCAGAAAGCAAAGACGGCACCACGGTAGCTCCCACGTCTTCTCAAGCGCATTTCCCCTAAAAATACTAGTGAGTTCAGAATTCAATACATGATCTGCTGGCCTCCAGAGTATTCCGGAGTTTAATATTTTGCACTAGTACGGAACCTCCGGGGTGTAAGGCGTCCGCCGCAGAGAGTGGAATGCCTTTCCCATCATTGCTCTGCTTTTGGTATCACTACATTTTTATCAAAATACATTTAAGTTGAATGGAGAATTGACATCATCGTTATCTTTTCTCATTGTTAAATAAATATCCGGTTTGCGTAGTTTTTATATCTTGATATACCGAAGCGCAGCATGCATTTCCAAACTCGGGAAGCAGACGATGCAGGCCTGTGTTCGACGGCAATTACCTGGACAGATGTGTGTAAAATTGAGACGGCCAGCATTATTACCCAACGCAAACAGGCTACGGACGGATGGAAGTCAGGACAACGTCCACTTCAACTGAATGAAACGTGTTTTCAGGAGTGCGTTGAAGACATTGCGGCGGGGTCTCACACCGTTGACTCCCCGCTGTCGAACTCCGGCGTGCATCGCCTACGAAGCGAGCGCCAGAAGGCATGGTCGAAAAGGCCCATCTTTAAAATATAATTTTTCAGCAACAACAAAAGTAATTTTTTAATTTGTTATACGAATTAGATGGATTGAACTTTTTACTATTTCGAAAGGTCGGAGCACCGCTGCCCACGCTGCTTTTTTAGGCTCTCAATTAGCCGTTTCTGCGTAAACTGAAGATTTTGTCATTTCATTAAAACGCAACAAAATCAGGCTTTGAAAAATTAACACATGCAATTCCATTATCATTTCTATAAGAATAAATCAAAACCCTATGGTAGCTAACACCCAAATACACGTTGACTAAAACATAAATATATTTTATAAAGTCTCTTCCTTTTGGAACTCCAATTTGGACCCAAAATGCGCTTTTCAATGTTTGTATTTTAGTGTAAGATAGGGAATATTATTAATGAATTAGGGACCCACCTGAGTTTGTGTGGTACGCAACAGTTTTTCACAATTTTTTTCTTGACTATGTGGGTTTTATGGAAATTTCAGATTTTTAAAACTTAATATCAGCAAAAAAATGTTTTTTTTTTTTTCACAAAAATATATTTTTTGTGGAGTTCAGAGGCGTATTTATCCAAATTAATTTTTCGTACATATTTCAGACGTGAAAGAATGGCCGCATCTCCTTTGGCATTGAATGACCCATACCTTAGTTTCAGATTTTACTTGATATGGGTTATTTAAATTGTATTGCGGAGTATGGGTGATAAGGATGCATGTTTGTATTTTCAATCGGGAAGGTATTGTATGGTTCTCTATCTTCCTGGCATTAGAAAGAAGGAAACCATAAACACAATCCTGAACCCTCCCGTCAGTTAGTTATTCGTTAACTAATTTGGTTGGGTCTAGAAATTAAAACGAATCTAAGTTTCGTGTCATTTATCGTAGGTGAACTTTCGGCTCGGACTACTCAAGGAGGTGAACGTTTCCCTAAGTCTATTGTCTGTGCTAAGGGTAAGTAAAATATTCCGTGTTGAAACTCCTCGCATAATAGTATCTTCTTGGAATTTAATAATCTTATTTTCTCGGAGCAGATCTGTGGCTAAATATGGTTTATTTTATGAGAGAACTTGGGCATATTCACCTGACTCTAACAGTAATGCTTTACAATAATAGTGGCATCATTATGCGACTCGTTTGCTACCAATCAGTTTTGAATAAGGAAGGAGATTGTGCAACCTTAGTAGAACAATAATGACGCTTTGTTAATGCTGGAGTAGCACCGTCTCAGATAATTTGAAAATGACGGTATGTGGGCAACAATGAGAGCTAGTCTCTGCAGGACTAATTTCTTATTCTCACTGGGTTATGTGCAATCTCCTTGGCCGAGCAGTGATTGTGATACAGCTGTAAAGAAAATCAGGGCTAGCCACAACACGAGAAGAAATATTCGAATGATATGTAGACCTTACCAGTTTGAATACTTATATAAGTAAGTATTCAAACGGCATGAGACCTAGCCAGTGGGCGGTTGTCTTTGGTGCAGCCAACGGCTCTTTTTCAAACATGAGCTGTGACGCGTCCTCGAAAAGCCATTTAGTGGTTAGTTCATAAGCGTGAGTGGTTTCAATTAGAGGTGTGTAAATATTGGATTTTCAAATTTGAACCTAATAATGATCGACCGATTGATTCAATTCGGCTTTCCAATTTCTAGTATTCGAGTTTTCGGATAATTCGAGGGATTGTATGCGTGTGTACAAAATCCGGGTTTATTGAAGGACGCTGTCCAAATATTGACCAAGTCCTTGCAGGCCTCGGCTGGATACAAGTCGTCTGAATCTAAATGTCTTGACTGCCTATTTTGGTAAAATGTTGTATGTTTCTTGTATTCCACAAAGTTTGCACTTGCGTTCGAGTTCCTCCCAGGTAGAACTTATTTTCGCCTATCAAATTGTTTTGTGGGTGTGGAAATTTGGTGTTGTGAAAACCAGATGTAAAATTATAACCGAACTTGCTATTCATTTGACAAATCATGTCGGACATTTGACAAATTCAGACAAATCATGTCGGACAAGTACGATGAATTGTTGTAGCCTGTTCGACAACAAGACAACGACATAACAATTTTAAAGAAACGCGTGCAAAAAATCGAGAACGCCGGAAATGATGGGCAACTAGCAAAAGTAAAACAGGATTTGAATCAGCTGGAATGGCGTAGAAGGAAACAAAATTTGGAAATTCACGGTGTCCGACAGGCTGAAAACGAAGACCTGCTGTCTCTGGTGAACCAAGTAGCTGTTAAGCTAGGCGTCCCAATGTTGACTCCGTCTGACATAGCTTCGATGCACAGGCTTTCTTTCAAGCCTGATAAAATCCCTGGAATCATAGTGCGCTTCGCGCAACAAAAAACTCGCAATCACTGGTTCGATCAAAGGCGGAACCTAAAACGGCCTCAAGATAGCGAGTGTCTTCTTGAAAACATGACTCGACAGGACAAGGCTCTCCTGTGGACCACAAAGGAGTGGGCAAGGGAGCATAACTATCAGTTTGTGTGGCACCAAAATGGGAAGATTTTTGTAAGGAGGAAACCCGGTGACCGTGATACTCCTGTAAGGAGCGAAAATGACTTGTTGAACTTGAACTAAGTGCTGGCACTAAATCCACTTTTAATCTTTAAGTTGTGTTTATATTTCTATCATGGGAGCCTCAGATTATGTATTACCGTCACAGTTCGAAACATGTATTGGAAAATAATTTTCTTCCTCGACTCGTTGTCTGCATGTTAATATTCGATCAGTTAAAAATAAAAGTGTTGATTTTGAGTGTTTTTTGCTGAGTTCGTTTATTTTGACATTATCATGTTTTCCGAGACTTGGTACACGGAATATACTGACGTTTTTAGGCTACCGCTATACAAATAATTTTTTCTCAATCGCACTGAAGGCCGAGGGGAGGTGTGTCAATTTTGATTAAGGTGTAGCGGCACGCTACAGTGAGAAAAAGAAGACGAAGACCACCAGCGCGAGAAAACGCCACCACTTGCACGCGGGGGCTCGAGAAGACAAGACGAAGGGCTACGCAGTCCACGTTCCACGATCTTTAGATATTGGCTCTTTTGTAAATAATGTAAATATACAATTTGTTAGCAAATGAGAATATCTTTCTTGCTACAAACTGGTGACCCGAGACTCGGAACAAGACCTCCTACACGCCAAGTGGCTTCCATCAACCAGTGAGTTCGCCTTGGAACATCTGCGCTCATTTGGAACGATGAGCGTCACTCAAGCTTCCGCGTCGACGGGCGACCTAACAACGCTTGCTGTCGCTGCGGTCAACTTCAAGTTACCGGAATTCTGGGCTGCTGATTCGGAACTCTGGTTCCTCACGATTGAGTCGACCTTCCGAAAGAACAAGTTAACATCGTCCTTGACGAAGTTCGACCACGTCATTTCCGCTCTGCCGTAGTCATCGGCAGCAGTCGTTCGGGACATCCTTCGCGCTCCACCAGAAGACCAGCCCTATGAATACTTGCAGAGTGAGCTCATCCGACGAACAACAGAGTCGGAACACCGCAGGCTGCAGCAACTCCTGACGGCAGAAGAACTAGGTGACAGGAAGCCGACAGAACTGCTACGACGCATGGAACAGCTTCTAGGAGATAAAGCACCGAACATGGAGACAACAATTCTCCGAGAACATTTTCTCCAGAGTCTACCACAACCAGTCCGCATGATACTAAGCACATCGACCACCGACTCCACCGCCACGTTGGCTCGGATGGCCGACCAAATCATGGACGCGGGCTTTCCATTCATCTCCGCTGTGCAAACACATGACACTACACTTCATGCCGCACGACCATCGCCGGCCGTGGAGGACAAGATTGCCCAGCTGCTGTCTTCCAACTCTCGGATGGAAGCCAGGATGGATCAACTCACGCGAGTGCTCAAGGACCTCCGCATGCGTCACTCCCGATCCTCGAGCACAAGTCGACGAACCAACGAAGGACGCCGCCGAAGCAAGTCTCCTGCAAAACACCAGGTCTGCTGGTACCACTACCGTCACGGCAATGATGCCAAGAAGTGCCAACCTCCGTGTACTTTCACGGGAAACGGCAAGGCCGCACACTAGAGGCGGATTTTGTAGCCGGCCTGGAGTCCAACCGTCTTTTCTACGTAACCGACCGAACCACCAAGGTCCGGTACCTAGTAGACACGGGGGCCGAGATTTGCGTCATTCCGCCTACGCTGGAAGATGACGGCATCGACAAGACACCCCGCCACTACATGCAGTGAATGGTTCACCAATTAAGACGTACGGACAAAAGTCAATCACTCTCGAAATCGGCCTCAGACGGACGTTTCGGTGGGTTTTCTTAATTGCCGACGTTCTTCAACCCATCATAGGAGCCGACTTTCTCCGACATTTCGCGTTCATGGTGGATGTAAAGCGAAAACTGCTTCACGACGTTGAGACTCGCCTCACCGTGCAAGGAATATCTGCGAAGGGAGTCCAAGAGGCGCCCAGCCTCCCCCAAGTGGAGCCCACCTCCCGATGGAAGGATATCCGCGACGAATTTCCCAACGTGTTTCGTCCAACTTCAATGGACATACCGGTGGAACACACCGTGACCCACGATATCGAACAAAGGGACCTCCGGTGTTTGCTCGACCTAGACGCCTAGCTCCAGATCGCCTGAGGATAGCGAAGCAAGGATTTGAGCACATGCTCGAGCTTGGCTACGTCCAGCTTTCTTCCAGCTCCTGGTCATCGGCTCTTCACATGGCCCCAAAAAAGAGCGGCGAATGGTGTCCACTCGGGGATTACAGAGCCCTCAGCCACAGCATGGTCCCCGATCGCTATCCGATTCCCCACATACAGGATTTCACCGGCGCCTTGCATGGAGCAACCATCTTCAGTAAGGTGGACCTGGTGAAAGCATACCACCAAATTCCTGTGCAACCGGCCGACATCCCGAAGACCGCCATAATAGCCCCATTCGGCATGATCGAGTGCTTGCGGATGCCGTTTGGTCTCCGCAACGCGGCCCAGACCTTCCAAAGGTTCATCGACCAAGTCCTACGCGGCCTGAACTCTACTTTCGCATACATGGACGACATCCTCATTTTCAGCAACAACCCGAAAGACCACGTAGACCACCTACGTCAGCTCTTCTCTCGCCTCGAAAACTATGGATTGATCGCCAACCCTGCAAAGTGCACATTCGGCGTCGAGGGCCTGGATTTCCTAGGCCATCGCGTCGACAGTCACGGCATACGGCCGCTGCCACAGCGAGTAGAAGCCATCCGCGAGTTCCCGCAACCTGCTACAACAAAGAAACTCCGCGAGTTTCTCGGGCTCGTAAACTTCTACAGGCGCTTTGTTTCTCAGTGTGCTACTATTCTCCAGCCCCTGCATGACATTTTGCAAGGAAAGCCAAGCAAGAACGCCGTTCTGACTTGGACAAAAACTGCTGACGCAGCGTTTTCCGCCATCAAGGAGGAACTTGCGAAAGCTACACTGCTGACCCATCCAAAGGCTGGAGCGCCAACATCAGTCGTGGTAGACGCCTCTAACTCCGCCGTCGGAGCTGTCCTCCAGCAGAACATAAACGGAACCTGGAAACCAATGGCATTCTTCTCGAAGAAGCTATCAACCACTGAGTGCCGCTACAGCACTTTCGGAAGGGAACTACTCGGAGTCTACCTTGCCATCAGACACTTCCGCTACTACCTCGAGCGACGATCATTTTTTGTGAAGACAGATCACTAGCCGCTGACGTATGCTTTAACATCTAGCAGTGAAACGCACACGCCAAGAGAGATACGGCAAATGGCTTACGTCATGGAGTTCACGACGGACATCCGCTTTGTACCAGGCAAAGAGAACTCCGTAGCAGACGCACTCTCTCGAATTGGTGTGAACACCGGCTCTACCGAACGGAACGCTGTCGACTACGAAGAACTAGCAGCAGCGCAGAGCACGGAAACGACACTTCCACATCTGCGGAAAACGACGTCACTAAACCCCCAAGACATAAAAATTCTGGAATGCAAAGCAACATTGGTCTGCGATGTGTCGACAGGACAACCAAGACCATATGTCCCCGAAAAGTTCCGGAAACCTATTTTTGAAGCAATCCACTCGCTTTCACACCCAGGACTTCGAGCCACACAACATCTCATAGCTGCTAGATTCATCTGGCCTAAGATCAACGCCGACATTCGCAACTGGACACGCACGTGCGGGAAATGCCAGCGCGCGAAAGTGGGTCGGCGCACGACTACACCGCTCGGCAAGTTTTCACCTCCCGATGGGCGTTTCAGCAACATCCACCTCGACATAGTGGGACCACTCCCGCCAGCCGACGATTGCCGGTACATTTTGACCTGCATCGACCGCTTCACGAGGTGGCCTGAAGCAACACCGATCAAATCGATAGCAGCAGAAGCCGTAGCACTGGCCTTCGTCAGCATGTGGGTCAGCCGTTTTGGAACACCAACCACCATCACGACAGACCGAGGAAGACAATTCGAGTCTACACTGTTCCAGAACCTCTCGCGGATCCTAGGTACAAAGCATATTCACACTACATCGTATCGCCCCATCTCCAACGGAATGGTGGAACGGTTTCACAGACAGCTAAAGGCCAGTTTGAAGACGAAAGGTACAGCCGCGCCTTGGACGGAAACTCTACCACTCGTCATGCTTGGAATACGCACGTCCCTAAAAAGTGACCTGGGATGCAGTACAGCAGAAATGGTGTACGGCACGCCTCTACGCATCCCTGGTGAGTTTCTAACACCTACCACCAACACCGAAACCACCACAGCAGAGGACTACGCAAGCCGTCTACGTTCCTCATTCGAGAAACTACGACCTACGCCCACACGACAGCGGAACTCTCGCAAGGTGTTCCTCAGCCCGGAACTGTCACGCTACACCCACGTGTTTATACGAACAGACGCCGTGAAGCGACCGCTGCAGAACCCATACGAAGGACCATTTAAAGTATTAAAACACGGCGACAAGTACTTCACCGTGCTCGTGAAAGGACGTGAAGATACAATTTCCCTCGACAGGATAAAACCAGCACATCTCGAGCAACCCCAAGCACACACAACTCCAACCATAGTACGACGTGTACACTTCAAAGGAGCACCTGGTCGCTCGTCTCCTCCACATCCTCGCTAGGGGGGGAGTGCCTGTAGCGGGGCGCTACAGCGAGTAAAGAAGACGAAGACCACCAGCACGAGAAAACAGCATCACTTGCACGCGGGGCCTCGAGATGACAAGACGAAGGGCTACGCAGTCCACGTTCCACGATCTTTAGGTTTTGCCTCTTTTGTAAATAATGTAAATATACAATTTGTTAGCAAATGAGAATATCTTTCTTGCTACAAACTTTCTCATTTGCTAATAAATTGTATATTTAACTATAAAATGATGGTGTTTTCTCGTGCTGGTGGTCTTCGTCTTCTTTACTCGCTGAAGCGTGCCGCTACAAAGGAAAACATCGAGTTCGATTTATTGCCTACGTTTAGCGTAATCACTAAGAACTATGAAGCTTTCTCACTGCGCACTAAGCACGGTATTGTCATTGTCATTTATCGACCTCCCATTGGCGTTTTGGCTCCCTGTTTGGATTTTTTAGGCGCTCTATTTGTGTTTGCTAATGAAAATAAACTGAACATTATATGCGCTGGTGATTTCAACGTGAACATGCTAAATAATAGTGTTTCAAAAAGAGAACTAGAGAACTTAATAATCATGAATGATTGTCAGAGCGTAATCAGTTTACCAACTAGGGTAAATGTTACTTCAGAAACGTTATCGACTGGTTCATTACAAATTACGAGGAAAGCAATGTAATGTCTGGAGTAATAAGTTACGACCTTTGCGATCATCTTCCTATATTTATGTGTGTTAAAACCAGCTGTATAAAGAAACAAGTTCCAGTGTCTTCTGTGTCACTCCAGTGTATTACGCCGGACGGTTTGGAGACGTTTGCGCTGAATGTAGCTAACACGAACTGGGATGATGTTTTCGAAAATGGAGACCACAATGAGGCGTACAGTTTAATTGTGGAGCGCTTTAAAAGCCTTTACGGTGTCCAGTTTTCATACAAAATAATTAGAGTAAAAAAGCGGATTCGGAAACCTTGGGTAACGGTTGACTTACTCGGAAGAATAAATATTAAAAACGCTCTCTACAAAAAGTTTACGAAGACTAGAGATCCCAATGACCTCAAGAAATTTACAAATTATCGTAATCAAATAACAAAGGACTTGAAAAAGGCCAGGGAGCGTTACCATCATGAATCTTTTAGATCTTCAGTGGGCCGCAGTGACCTTATGTGAAAAAATTTAAACGCGGTTATCGGGCGTGGTAAGCGCTCCAATGACATAGAAAGCATTTCTTCTGCCGGCGTCAAGTTAACTGGCATATCTTTAGCAGATGTATTTAATGACTATTTCATAAATTTACCTCAACGTAGTTATAGCGGCGACGCATGTAAAAATGTCACGTTTAGAAACAGCGACTCTATTTTTTTACGTCCAGTCACTGACGGAGAGGTGTTTACGGTTTTTATGGAATTAAATAACAGTCATAGTTGTGATGCGGATGATATGCAGATTAGGCCAATCAAGTATGCTTTACCTTTGAATACTTCCTGTATTACTCATATTTTTAACTTGTGTCTTTCAGTCGCTTATTTCCGCAACTCATGCAAAAAGCTAAAGTGTCTGTGCTGTACAAAAAGAGAGATAAGAACGACATAAGCAATTACAGACCTATCTCTGTCCTTCCGGTATTCTCAAAGGGCTTAGAAAAAGCATACATATTCGAGTATCTCAGTTTTCGGATCAGCATCAAATAATTACTAATGCTCAGTTCGGCTTTCGAAAAAGCGATCAACGGAACTTGCATTTCTTGAACAAAAATAATTTATTTTACGGCGTTTTGAAAGAAAGAAATTGGCCCTTGGAAATTTTGTAGATTTTGCAAAGGCGTTTGATTTTATAAATCACAATTTACTGCTAGAAAAGCTCGATATTTACGGAATTCGAGGTCAAACACTTCTCTTGCTTAAATCATATTTAGGTCACCATCAACAGTTCGTTCATCTTAATGGTTTCACGTCTTCAACAAAGGCAATTATATTCGGTGTACCACAAGGAAGCATATTAGGGCCGTTACTTTTTATTATATACATTAAGGATATTGTTAACATAAATCCACTGACTAAATTCGTGATATACGCGAATGACACGAGCCTCTTTTTTTCTGGCGAGACCGGCGACGAGCTTATCAGCTGCGCAAACGTGACCCTAGCAGCGTTGCAAGAATGGTCATCAGATAACGCGCTAAACATCAATGCGAGTAAAACGAAGGCAATCATCTTTCGGCCTAAAAACAAAAACGTTTCTACAACCAAGACCCTTGTCCAAAATGCAAAGTATAGAGATATTGTAGATTACTTTAAGAGTTTAGGTGTAGTTTTCAATCAGTGCTTATCTTGGGATAATCATGTAAATGATTTACGCACTAGATTGTCAAAGGTCATTGGACTAGTCTCTCGTTACCGTTTTATTCTACCGAGGAATGTTAAGTTTTTTTTTTATACCAGACTTTATTTCTTTCTCACCTGATTTATTGTTATCTAGTTTGGGGCACAACCACCCGCACAAATCTCCAAAAAATGTTCCTACTGCAAAAAAAAAATATGTACGTCTCATTGAGAATGCTTCTTACGACTCTAGCACCCAGGGACTGTTCATATAAAATAGTATACTTCCTGTTTACAAAATGTACAAGTACAGACTCGCGATCAGTTTCAAGTTAGAAAATAAAAGAAATAGGGATAGTTTAGTAAACCTTGCGGAGCTAAAAGAACATGCAACTTCCTACCAAACTCGGTCGGCGGAACATTAGACTGCGCCATTGTGTCATAACAACTATTCAATGCAATCACTCAAATACACACTTCCTACTATATTGAACACCCTAATAAAAAATAACATTGATATTATTTCTATTGCAATTCAGGAATTACGAACGGAACTAATGTGGGGCGAAAACGAATGAATCTATTTATGAGACCTGTTTGATTTTCGTATTTTACTTTGTAATATCGGTTTTCTCAGTGTTGTTCGCTGTTGCTGTGTTTTGGCTTCTGTATATGCCACTAGAGGGAGCAAGGGGCTCCGTCAAGCTGCTCTCACAGCTTTTTTCTCTTGTTTCCTCCATTTATGTATCGAAATTGAAAATAAAGTTCTTTAATGAAATCACGATTTCTGGTTCTATATTGAGAAAAAAGTTCCAAAGTTGTGCTTAATTTCCGGCAGTTCGGTTAAGCCCGGCCGTTTTTTTTTTTTTGGCTAGCCGCTTTGTTAGGTTTGTAGGGCTTCATACTTTTGAATTCAGACACTGTCAAGTTGCCAGCGCCTTTTATTTCTTAACGACTAAAAACTCTCGAGTTTTTTTTTTTTTTTTACCACAGGAATTGCGCGGGTGGCGGCAGTTGAGGGCTGTGGGAAAAAATGGCCCCGGAAAAATGGCCCTGGAAGAAATGGCCCCGGAAAAAAAGTCCCCCGACAAAATGTCCCCGGACAAAATGTCCCCGAAAAAAAAGGCCCCATGTAGAAAGTTGGAAAAAATGGCCCCAAAAGGATTCTCTATCTCTGGGTTTCCCTGATCTTCATGGCCATTGGGCGGTCCGGTCATATGTCCTTGGGAAAAAAGGCACCGTGTGGCAAGTAGAAAAAACGGCCTCAACAAAGAAGGAAATATACGATTCCCCGTGGCACACATCACGACACTGTAAGCGCGAATACGATATCCGCGCATTTTCACATTTTACTTAAAAAAAGTATTAGTGAGAAAGGAATTTTACCGTCGACATTATATCCCCAAATACGCACTTTCAGTACCTATAAAAACTTTGATGACAGTTAACCTTTCGTTTCTATGAATAAGAGATAAAAAAAAACTGGCGGCCGCTTGTTTGTGCTTACAGTGTCGCGCTTTTTACCTATTTGGAAATGGTACACAAGTCCCCCTCAAATTTTCCCAAACACAATAATTTGGTTTTGGCTAGAAGTGTTATGAATGTTTATTTCACAATAAAAAAACAAACAAAAACAGTTGAGATGCAATGTTACAAAATCAGGAATGAAATGACACACTCTAGATTCATACACAAAAGTCAAAAGCGGATCGAATTGCCGACGGCACACATGAAATGTTCAATTCCGATTGCCCCAGCGGCGTACCTTTCGCAGAGGTTGTAAAAACAACGTTGCCTTTCGAAAAAAAAAAAAAAGACCAGGAAAGTGTAAAAAATGCCCCTTTGGGGATATTTTTTCCTACTTTCCACCTGGGGCTTTTTTTTCCGGGGACGTTTTTTCCGGGGACCTTTCTTCCGGAACCCGCAGTTGAGGTAGTGTTGTAAAAAATTAGGAACAGCGCGCAAAAAGACGAGGACAACGAGAGTAGAGCACAGCACGAGCGCTGACTATCAACTTAAGCTTTAATAAAATCGGCTTTATGTATAATTGTGAATCGGTTTGATTAGGTTTGTGCGGAATGTAACCGGAAATCAAATCAAAATGTCGCCTGCAAGACTGAACGGAAACCGAACATGAAAAAAGCTAAAAAATATTGAACCTAACCCGAAGCGAACCGTAAAAATGACACGTTTGACACCTTATTATTTTTTGTACTAAGTTGGAGCTGCTAAATGGGCAATTTAATGCTTTGTCAAGCTGTATGCCAGGCCTGGGCAGAGGTACTGAGAAAAGTACTCCGGGATAGAAATACTGAGATATATTAACAAAGTGTTCTGGACTGTGTTGCTGTATGGGGATATCTCGGAGATACTCTGCAAAAAGAGGAAAATTGTATGCGAGAATACAGATAATGAAATACAGATACTGAAATACAGATACTGAAATACTTTTATTCCTCGGTTGCAAACCGGGCTTCCGCTGAGAGCTTTCTTAACGTCGGCAGTTGCAATGAGGCTCAATGTATGACACGCGCACCTCAGGTGATGAGGAAGCGATGAGCCTGAGAGTTCATGGGGAAAGCAATGTCAATATCCCGGCCTCTAGACGAGAAATAAATGTGGATTATGTAGAGCCGGGTTGATCTCACTGCCCAAACACATTGCAAGTTGTCATGCGTGCTTGAGCAAAATAATACAGCAACAATGTTTTAATAGCGCTTTAGAATCGAAACATGTACTCATACCGCCGATGGTGCCATCGATTCCAAATTCTTTGAAGGCCTTCACGAAGTTGCTTCCGCTGTCGGTCACTGTGCCTACGATTTGGTGCGTTTCCAGGCTGAAGTCCGCGTAGACATCTAAGAGCAACTCTTCCACCCGGTAGTACGAATGCGTTCCAACGAAGCGCTTGCACGCTAGAGCTGTGGATTTTTGTGCAAGAGTGTCGAACTCGATCTGAAAACTCGTAAGATGAAAATGAAGTAGTACAAATGGGGTATTTGAAGTAGCCACGAAATAAGGACATTTAGGTATAACCTGCAACGAGTGATTTATAATGTCATGTTACGTCGAATTAGTCAGCGATTCAAGCGCGATTACAAGTATACATAGAATATGTACGGGCGCTCGGGATGTATCGCTAAAATATCCATCCCAACATTCCCCATAAAAACGCTCATCACAGGTCAAGCCTTATAAAGGTACACCTGCCTTCATCTAGAGAAACCTCTTGTGTAAAACTGTCCGCTATTTCCCGACAGCGGAGTTCAAAGTTCCAGAATTCCCGACAGCAGAATTTTGATATATGCCAAAATTAAACGCCCTCATCGACGGATTATGAATTCAAATTGCTGGCTTACCCATGAAGCTCTTTGTAGAAGTTGACCACACGTCCGCAGTGGTACACACGTATGTCGATGCTTCTAGCGCACTTTTGATGCTGCTGAGTTGCTCATCGAATGCGTCATCTATTCTTCTGCCGAGCGTCCTCCGAGATATCAACGTCACTTCAGAGCACGTCTCTGAAAATAGGCTATTATTCACAATACATGAAAACGCACATTGTCCAAGCAAAAAAGTAACTGCGACGCTACGTTTGACGAACTGCTGAAATGCCTCTTCCTCGACGAACTGCAGAGGCAAGATGGATGCTTGGGCGAGTTGGTGAACCATATTTGACGGTGACAGCGCAGGGAAAACCACTCTCACACCATACACTCAGGAAGACAAGCACACGCGCTGAACTTACAACTCTTGTATATTCGAGTACTTCGTTTTTCTCTCCAACGTCCGGGTTGACTTTTCGAACGTGATAAGTAGAAGTAGCACGACATACAAGGAAAATTGTATGTCGTGCTACTTCTTCTACTTATCACGTTCGAAAAGTCAACCCGGACGTTGAAGAGAAAAACGAAGTACTCGAATACACAAGAGTTGTAAGTTCAGCGCGTGTGCTTGTCTTCCTGAGTGTATGGTGTGAGAGTGGTTTTCCCTGCGCTGTCACCGTCAAATATGCAGAGGCAGCATCGACTTGACAATCAAGTTCTGCAGAAGATCATCGAACTTGTTTTGCCCAGGTTGCTTTCTAGAGAGGCCGAAATAGCCGTCTACAGTGTCTAGCCTTGGATTGGGTTCTACACTCTTAAAAAAAAGTAGTAGTACTTCGTCCTTTTTGGGGACTAAATCGATGTCACTGAGAGTGATCCCCCCAAAACGGCAAACCCCCGGTTTAGTCCCCTTCTTTTCTTTTAGTCCCTTTCCTTTATCACTTGAGGTCAAAGTTTTCATCTTTTAAAAGGAGTGTATTTGATCCCTACAGCACGCCATCAGGGACTACGTTTAACTCTTCAGGGGATTAATTATGGTCCCTTGAGCGCCGTCGCGTCCATAATTGGGGGGTAACTTTGATTCCTTTGAGGATCAACTGTGGTGATTGGGGACTAACTCTTTTTCATAGGGGACTAAATTTCGTCCCTTAAGGGATTAATTTTGCCACTTAAAGGGACGATATTTATAGTGACTGTGGGAGTAACTTTCGTCCCTTTGAGGATCAATTTTGATCCTTTTAGGGATGAATTTTAAAGTATTGAGGGAGTGAATTTCGTCCTTTTGAGGATCAATTTTGACCCTTTTAGAGATGAATTTTATAGTAATGAGGGAGTAACTTTCCTCCTTTTGTGGACGAATTTTGACACTTTTTGAGACGAATTTACTAGTAATGAGACCCTTCAGCTGTGAATAGGAGTGAAAGGTTTGCGACATTGAACAGCTTCTTATTCAGAAAAGGTAGATTGTGCAACTTGTTTGAAAAGGTATCTCTTCTGAAAAGTTGCACAAAGCGTCTTTTCAGAACAGGGAGGTATTCAATACCGCAGACCTTTCCCTCCCATTCACAGATAAAAAATGGAAATACTGCAGTACATCTGAAAAGTCGCACACCTTTATTTGGAAAAAGCAAGCCATTGTTGTTAAACAAGCAGCATCATGTCCTACCCTAATCTAAATGGTAATGATGCCTGCGAAGACTGAATATGCGAACAACACTCGTAGAACTTTCAGGCAGGCTTTAACAGCCAACATCACCAGTTTTACGAAACACGTTGCACCAGCTATCTGAAATAGAAAACAATTAGCACTTTTATTGTGGAAATATATTCATTCTAGAAGTACACAGCACTGAAAATGAAAACAATGGCACATCACAAGAAAGTGTACAAGAAAATACTGTCATCTTGGCACTGAAGGACTTGCCGACATCTACAATGGTTCTTAGAGCTGCGGAACGAGCCAGAAAAATTGGTGCCGGCACATTAAAAGTTTAAGCATTCACTGAATGTGCAAGTTACCTGTTGAAATATTAAGGAATTTCGTTTCCTTTCTGTGAAAAATGAGGCCAACTTGCCAGGGCCTACGGTGGACGTGCTTGCAGAAAAGCAATGCTTGTAAACTGTGACGTCATTTTGTTCTAAGCACAGAAAGCAGAAGGGGATCTTTGATCTGCTCGTTGTGTCTATCGGGAGTTACAACCATCGCTAACTCCTTCATCTGCAGACATGACTCCTATTGGCACTGGCCAGTTTGCTGGTGTTATTTTTCACGTGAAGGGAGCTAAGCTTTGAAATTTCTTGTAGGAAAAATGTACATTTGGTTAAATCTTAATTGAGCTTTCTACATGCAGGATTCAATTTTTCTGGGTCTTTTCACAGCACTAAAACATACTGTAGACACCCTATATAACAATTCAAGAATAAGAAAACTTGGCGAAAACAATAAGCTACCAAGAGACAGCTCTTTCCAATGTCCTTTGTTTCCTTGTATAATAAAAATGACTATAAAAAATCAAACACGCTAGTAAAAAAGAGGCAGTAAAATTACTTGTATATTTATAAATTAAAAAAAAAAACCTGGCATGGGTTTTTCATCTTCAGGAATATATCTGCACAAACAATTACGAGTATATAGGATGACCCAAGTCACCAGGCTCGATCTAAAATGGACCGTAAAAATTGACGCCTGTACGTAGCAATCTAAACTTTTCGTCAAAGGTGTATTTCACGGTTCGTTTTTTTTTGTTTTTTGTGAAATTACAAAGCGTAGCTTTCTCTCTGCAAAAAAATAGGGCCAAGAAACTTTCCACGGTCTACGACCTGAAGGCGACGATTTTTACGGCCCATTTTAGATCGAGCGTGGTGACTTGGGTCACCCTATATTTAGGTAAGTGATCCGGTTTGGGTGGGTACGTGTAGCCGTAAGATACGCTCATTGGAGGCACCTTTCCCGCCACTAGCGAATCCTTGCAGCTATAGCAAATCTTGTACTCACCGCTGCTGGCAGGGAACTCGCGCTGCAGCACGGCGATGGCATTGGCGCGAGCCTGGTCGTTCTTTATGGAAGCTATTGTGACTAGACTGTTTGAGAACCACAATCTATCACACACACCACAGCTATGGCCGAACGAAACGTCTAGAAAGTCTCGCTTAAACCGCGCGTCGGCACCTTCGGGCTGAGCTCGCCTGATGCGTTTTGCAGACGCCTCACGAGCTCTCGCTGCATCGGGGTCTGCCTGCCGATACGCGCGCTTTCTTGCCGCTTCCCGTTCCCTGACGTTCTGCAGATCCTCTTGGCGCCGCTGCCGTGCCGCTTGGGCTTCCCGCTCTCGTACGGCCGGATCTTGGCGACGCTGCCGTGCCGCTTCGGCTTCCCACTCTCGTACGGCCGGATCTTGGCGGCGTCGCCGAGCAGACTGACGACGCGATTCGGCTTCCCGCTCTCGCACGGCCGGATCTTGGCGGCGTCGACGCGCAGCCTGACGACATGCTTCGGCCTCTCGCTCTCGCACGGCTGGATTCTGTCTGCGAGCGCGCGCTGCCGCCGCCTTGCGCGCTCTCCGCTCCGCAGCCTTGTCTACTGCCTCCATCCAGCTAAACTACGAGCAGCGCCAAGAGCGAGTGCCTTTTAGAGCTAAGCGCCATCTGTCATCTCTACATAAAGTTAATTCCGGAACACGCCATCTCTTGAGCCATTCATAAACTAAACCTCGAAGTGGCTACATACCCACAACTAGGAGGGACAGACCCACGCCTTAAGGAGCTTCGCCCCTAAAAGGAGGAGAAAGGTAGCAACAGCGACTGTTCCTCCTTGTTGTGATCAAGTTGCCCAGAGAAGGGAGGAACGGAGGTTTGAATGAAAGGAGGAGATCCAGTTCCACCCTGTCTAGTTGGCGCAGGGGTAGAACATCGGAGTACTGACCAAGTGGTCGCAGGTTCGATCCCTGGAAGGCGTGGTGTTTTTTTGTTTGTATTTTCTTTCGTTAAGAACTAAACCTCGAAGTGGATACATATCCACAACTAGGAGGGACAGACCCACGCCTTAAGGAGCTTCGCCCCTAAAAGAAAAAAAAACCTGGCATGGGTTTTTGACCTTCAGGAATATCTGCTCAAGAAAGTAAAAATAATGTTCACTTAAATGCGAGTGCATTCCATCAATGCATTACACAAGCACAGAAAAACGTTGTTTAAACAGCGTGTGTGGAAAAAGAAACTTTTTTGTATTTGTTTTTGTTTTAGTTCAGGCTGGTCAGCAGCCTTGTGCCCCCGCAGCCCAGCTTTAAATGTTTGAGACCTACAAGTCTCTCAAAACAAACAAATGCGCGAAGCTATTTAACGAAGTACTGAAGGTTGAAAACCCATGCCAGGCAGAAACAAAGTGCAACAGCCTCCAGAGGGCCCTCTGTCTCATAGGCCTGATTTACAAAAAGCACACTGCAGCGCTCTGTTGATGTCCTGGGACACACTGCGATGGAATAGACTGCGGGGCACGTCTGAAACAAAGGTCGGGAATCAAGAAAAATCATAAAATAGAAGTATTTTTAACAAAACAAAAGAGGCCTACCCTTAGAGCAGATGCAGGTAACTGATAATAGACTAGCTAAAACAGGTGCAGTACATACTCCCTAAACCTAACACCCCAAACCATTTACCCAAATAGTGTTCTTGGCAAATCAAAGCTAAATTGGACATTGGGGCAGCTGGAATATCTTCTCCAGGCTAGGTCATCATCGGATACCCAAACTTCACCACGTGGTTCGACTGGTAAGCCAAGAAGTAGCACAAACAACGCCAAAAATGGACCATCTCCGGGCAACATTAAGTTTCGGGAGCACTGCGATATCTAAAACTTCTAGATGCGGCTTGCTGTATGTGCGAAGGCTCTTAACACGGATGTATCTAATGCCTTGCATTAAAACCAGAAAGGTATTTCGTTTATAACGAAAAATTCAGCCTTCAGGCTCAAAATACAAACGTGAGATTGTCATTTACGGGTATTGTTGATCATATTCAGCCTATTTCTGAACACGACGGGTATATTTCAAATTCTGTTGAAGTATCCCTTTAAAATATTTCCACACCACATAGCACAGACACTTCAGGATTTTTTTGTCCAACCACCGTCTACACTATACTTCATTTCACCCTAGTCAGGGCGCAGCGGATGCTACGAGCCATCAAAGCAAATTCAAAGCCGTGCGAGTGCCATCTGTCCTTAGAGAGCGGGTGCTGCGACACGTTATGTGATATGTTCAAAGAGCACGATTGGCTGGGATTGCTCTTAGCATCCGCTGCATCCGGACATAGGGTGAAACAGTAATACCATGCAGCCAAATCCTACCAGGTGAGAAATAAGGGCCTGATTTTGTTTCCTCAATGCACACACTTAATGAACAGATCACTCATGCTAGTCGATTCTTTTAAAACTAATCCATTCAATTGTGCTCAGTGCCAAGTGCCACGGCAATGCAACACAAAATATGAAGGCTGTATTTAAGCATCACATCAGTAATGCAAATTTATATATTTATTTTTAACTGCAGCCATTCACCAATTTTTTTAATGTCACTCATGACCAGACGGTCACTCACAATTGAAAATTAATGTACAGAAGCAATTGGAATTTCAGAGGCCGTACAGCTTACTGTTAGATATCTCAAACTTAATTTACATAGTTTGCACCCACCTATCACATGAACTCAGTCGGCACCAATTTGGTTGCAATAGAAAGCTACCTGAATTGGGACTTCCGTTAACAGTCAATGAAGGCTAAATTCTAAAGCAGGTATACCTTGTTTCTCCGATTCTTTAACACCATCCATCCTTTCAACAGTCTGGTAGAAAATGTCTGGCTTTGGCTTGCCCTCTGTCAATTTAAGGACTGGTCGCCAGGTTTTCTGAGGCGATTTCAAAAAAGCGTTGCTTGGCATCAATGCTTGTGATGCGATGAAACTCAGCAAAAATCTGAAATAAAAACAGGTGATCTTTAGTCAACCTATAAATCGTAAACTAATCTGCATAAACGCAGGAGGCAAGAAAAAACGATTCCCATTTTATTATGAGAAACAGAATCGTAATTGCCAAGATGTGAGTGGGATAAAAAAAAAAAAAAACTCGTAGTGCTTGCTTTTGCCATGGAGGAAGTGCCAGTTAATAAGACTATAGTATTGTTATGCATTTTTTTAAAGTAATTTGTTCCGAGCACATTTCATTATGTTTGTGATGAGATTTAGATTCGCCCGTGCTTCGACAAATGCTGTTAATACTTACTTTAAAATAAACAAAGAAATAAAAACAAGTATGAAGTACCTCAATTCTCCACATAAGCCAACTAATGCAGAATGCGTAGTGTTTTTGGTTGGCCAGTTTCGATCAGATGCATCTCAGCTGCACCAAATCTCGCTCAGCAGTAGGAACCTCCCAAAATATGAAGCCATTTTCTCGGTTTTCTAGCCCTACAAAAATATAACTAAAACGCAAGTATTTTCTTATAATGCTGCTATAAAAAAGGCTTGCAAGAACTGTCCTATGAAGAGAATTGTTTTTTAGAGGCATGTTGAACTTGAATAATTCAATATGAATTGAGCAACAGGGCAAGGAGAGTATGCTTGCTCTTTTGTTCTGTTGAAAACTTCCAACAGGTTGGTAGGGCAGTGCCATTTTAAACCTTGTTATCACATTTGGTGTGCTCTCAGATCCAGCCAGCTGTCGATCATAAAACTGGTGCCATGCTTTCTGCACATATTCATGTGCATGAGGGCAGGGTCAGGTAATGAAATACTTGTCCAGAGAGCCCATAGTTTTTGCCAACCCAAGCTGAGCCCTAGGAAGCTTGGATTCATTTACTGCAAATGTGCCAAAAAAGAGAAGTGTAATACAACAAAGGGTAGAGTGCACCTTTTCCTTCTATATCTTCAGCATCATGAAGTCTTACGATGATCTCGCAGAACAGGGCCGGTCTTGGTTTTCCCTCAGTCACCATGAGAACAGCAGGCAGGTTTTCTGAGGCAACATCCATAAATCGCTCCTTTGCTTTGACGCCAGTACTAATACGAAAAAAACACTGCAAAAATCTGCAAGAAAAATGTTTTTACATCTTTAGTCTACTTCAAGATATTTGTAAACTGCTCTTTTTAAAAGAAAAGCGAAAAACAATTATGATTTATTAGTTGTAACAAAATCGTAATCGTAAGTAATGACAGTGGGATAAAAAGGAGACCCACCATGGTGCCAGGCTTCACCATGACAGGACTAACGGCGCGTTTATGCCAGGACTGGAGCCGCACCGCAAAGCAGATCTGCGCGTTGGGGAACATTTTCCCCAACCGCGTCACCGAGCCAATGGGATCTTCCAGCGGGAGCTCCCATTCGCTAGCAGGGTACTTAACCTCCTGGTCCTAAAATCATGGGCAACATCGTTAGTAAGCAACATATTACCTGGTCAGTGAGCTTTAGGGCTGGATAGTCGTCTACGACGTTGGAGATTGTAGGGTGTATGCTGATGTACTCTCTTTGCCCAAAAAGTCCTCTCTATGGCATCTTTCACCAGCTCTATATACGTAGCCGTTTCCTTCCTTTCTCTCCTCATTGTGTCCATGTGGCCGGCTATGAAATTTCAATCTTCAGTCGTGGGCGAGGATGCTTGCAGCTTCCGAAAATTTGAAGGAACGAAGTAAACCAACCTTGAACATAGTAAAACCACTCCGGGATTGCGAAAAAGAAAGGACAGGCAGACACAGTCTTAAATAACTAGCACCAGCTTGTTTTCGCCCTAAACTTCTGTTCATAAATCAACCCTTTTCCATATGTCTGCTCTCCACCTGTGGTCGAATATTTTTTCTACATCACAAGTATTTCTCTGATAGCATTCAAGGAACGAAGGAGCCTACAAGCCCGAAATCAATAGTTTAAAGAGCTCAATAATCATATACTATTCAGTTCGTTCAACGCCTCCTCGATCACAAGGCCTTAGTGTTGCTGGATTCTACCCCCTCTCAGGTGATCGCAAGGCCGACTGGAAAAAGTGCGCATTAGCATTCAGCTGGAACACGTATTCTCACCACTGAACACGAGTTCTAGGCCAATGCTAACACAGCACTGCCCACTTTGTACCTTGCACTGAAATATGATAATCGACAAAGAAAATCAAGTGCAAGGGTATTGGTATTTATGAGGTGTTAGGCCAACTCAAAATTAAAGTGTCCTTTAAATGAAGCTATAGCATCATTTTGCGTAGTGATGCCAACTCTTCATACCACGTGCAAATTTATTTTTACGTGACTTGTTTTATTTTTGTTTGCGGCTACTTCTGTTCCAAAATGACGATGCTATGTGGTATAACCCTATGCTTTATGTAAGATACTGTCATAAAGCAAACTGTCTGTCATAACCAGAATTCATTAATGCGAAATTGAATGACAGTCAAGACGAGAAAATTGCACCTTAAAGGACCCCTAAAAAAACGTTTTTTTTAAACAGTTTGTAAAGGACACAAGTGTCAAAAAATTAACTTTACGCAAAAACATATTTTTGTTAGAGCAATATTGACGGCGCGAGAATAATTTCAAATTCCGCGCGCTAAGTCCATGACTTCACGGAATGGTAATACGCACTTTCCACCTCAATAAGATGGTCATACGCTTTCTCCACCTCAACGCGATGGCCAAGGCAATCCACCTCTCCTCCCCGCACCCGAAATGCCGAGAGAAAACAAGTGGAAAGGACGTGACTACCGACTGAATCGCGTCTCGCGCAATCACTAACTATTTTAGCAGTGACCCATGACCTGTTGTTTTTTCTTTGTTTGTTGCATATTTAATACTGTTGACTTGTTACTAAATTACTATATTTTAAGTATGTGCCTCTCCCCCTCTGTAATGCCTTCGGGCCCTGGGGGTACTTTCAATAAATAATAAATATTGCTCTAAAAAATTTTTTATTCGCGTGAAATTTTTTTTTTTTTGAAACGCGTGTCCTAACCAGACTGTCTGAAAATACTCAGAGCCCGAAGCAAATACAAGTATCAAATGACAACAAGCAAACAAAATAAAACAGTTTAAACGGAGTTTACAAGAGCAGCTTTGAACAATACAAAACACATTTCAAAGCCACGAGCACAAGATAAGCTATACACACGACGAAACCAAACTCCCAAGTGAGGATCGCAAAAGCAAAACTATTACAAAAAACAAAACACCTCCACGCTGGGCTCTCTAAACAAGTGTACTATAAACCGTGCCGCGGAGCCGACCCGCAAAGGCCGAAAGACATTGGAAACCCGCAGAGAAAGTAAAAACATAAAGTAATGCTTAAAGGGATTGTCCGGTCCAAACCGGAAGTACCTCAGTTTTGGCGCTCGTTACGTCGAGGGTGCCTTCATATAGACAAATGTTATTTTTTTTTGATATATGATCTCCCCTTCTTAATTAAATCTTTCAAGGGCATACGTACGAAACTGCACCTCGAATTTCGCCAGTGTCAATGGCTAACATCCGTAGCTGCTGCGTGACGTCACAAAACGCAAAGGTTTGTCGGATGGTCGGGATAACAAGCGCTGGTCGATGGATGTCTTGTATTTTGTTTCGAATTATTTAGTCTCCTAGGCTGTACGCTACTGAAATACTTTTCTTTTAATGCAGTTCCCAAGTGTGTGCAAAAAAAGGTCGAGCCTTTTAGCAGGATATAACTCGAAAACAGCCATAAGCTTCGAGCAAACGTATGCTGTTTCGCGAAAACACAACTGCGACGGCCACCGATCGAACTAGGAGTTCTTGCAAAGCAAAGGATGCAGATTTATTTATTTCTTTTTTTTTGCCTCTGATGCGGCATTTGGGTACACTTATCGGCGGATCTACTGGATCGGTGATGAGGCTACGGGACGTCGTTCCCTCGGAGGCGTTGTGCGCAGGTCGAAGGCAAACGACGAATCGTTCAAATGCATATCGTCACCATACCTTGGCAAACCTCACTCACGAGGGCCCTCACTCACCCTCACTAACCCTCATCTTCACGAGTGAGGTGAGGGTGAGTGAGTTTCTGAACCAGGAAAATTCATGAGTGTGAGGGTGAGTGAGGGCCGTGAAGGCTGTGAGGACCGTGAGTGCGTGAGGGGTGTGAGGGCCATGAGTGCGTGAGGGGCGTGAGGGCGGTGAGTGGCGTGAAAGCCATGAGTGCATGAGAGATTATGATGGACGTGAGGGCGGTGAGAGCGTGAGGGGTGTGAGGGCAGTGAGTGTGTGAGTGGCATGAGTGCGTGAGGGGCTTGAGGGGTGTGAGTGCGTGAGGGGCGTGAGGGCGGTGAGTGCGTGAGGCCTCCTTCAGACGGAGCAACTTTCTCAGCAATTTCGGTGTTGCTGGCGGGTTGTTCCCTAGCTTTCCCTAAATCGATACGAATTTCTGAGATCGGGTCCGGCTCGAAACAAGCAAGCAACTTGGAACAATTCGAAGACGTTTGAAGCGGCTGCATCTAATCAGGGACGCAATATTTTTACGTGATACCTCGTGCCGGTGATGATGACAACAAAAGACTTGGTTCGGGTTTGAAATTGATCGTTTTTGGAAATAAACTGTTTCAGAAAGATGCATTAGTATTCTCAACGAGATTTAAATGCATAAAAACACGTTTATAGCGCATAATTGTGTGTCTAAATAGTGCAAGAAAAATAACATTTTATGATGATGATCGCAAATTGCAGCAATTGGTTGCTGCGTGAGAACGCGGGCGGTCCGTGTTGCTGGTGTTGCGACGTCAAGTTTCTGGGCGAAATTGCCCCATCTGAAGCGGGCCTGAGTGGCGTGAGGGCCATGAGTGCATGAGGGGCGTGAGGGGTATGAGTGCGTGAGGGCCGTGAGGGCGTGAGGGCTATGAGTGTGTGAGGGCCGTGAGGGGTGTGAGGGACATAAGTGAGTGAGTGGCGTGAGGGCCATGAGTGAGTGAGGGGCGTGAGGGCGGTGAGTGGCGTGAGGGCTATGAGTATGTGAGGGGCGTGAGGAGTATGAGTGCGTGAAGGCGGTGAGGGGCGTGAGGCCGGTGAGTGGGGGAGGTTCAGTGGGGGTGAGTGAAGTGCTGAAGTTGAGTGTGACTGTGAGGATGAGGGTGAGTGAGGGGCTGAAGGTGAGTGTAGCTGTGAGGGTGAGTGAGGGGCTTTGGTGAGTGTGGCTGTGAGGGTGAAGGTGAGTGAGGGCGACCTTAAATGGCGACCTCTGGTCGTCACTTGACTTGGACGAGCTTGGTGAATCATAGCCACGCTTTATTTTTTACTCGCGGTTCAAACAGAATCGGGCTGCACGCGTGCTAAATACAACTTTTGGCACCTTCCAAATAGCCTAGCTGTTGGTTTCGGTTTCGCCGCATAATCAAACCGATTGATCCGATTTGGGCGACGAGTAGGTGGACGTAGTTGAATATCGTTGGCACAGCATCACACCTCAGCTTACGAGCCTTCTGTCCGCTTAGAGCTCAGATCGTAGCTGTCTTCTGTGAGATGATTGCGGCATAAGCGGGATCCAAGGATTGCGGGATCTCGATCTTGACGGGAACCCAATCCCTACGCACGTCGTCGATCCATTTTGCTCGTCACTGCACGTCTCGCGGAAAAGTGTGGAACGTCATGGTATTGGCTCGCAGGTGCTGCCCGGTGGTTGTAGCACCCAACCGCGCAACAACAAAAACGAAGCATGCTGCGGCGTTCACTCCCAGGCAAACGACGAGACGGGAATGCTCGCTTTGCGTTGTGTGACGTCAGAGCTTCAATGTTGCCAACGAAAGCCGCGTTTACGCTAGGATGGGATTGGAGCAGTATAAATTCAATTACTCATGCAGAGGGGCATATAAAATTCAGATTTTACGCGCACGATGTGTCTCGAGGCAATATCAATGATATTAAATTGTTTTCTCGAATACAAAATTTGACCGGACAATGCCTTTAACTAAACGCGCGCGAGCACGACTTCGCGGCACCGCTCAATTTAGTGGACACGTGCTCCTACAACGTTTCGTCGACTTCTTTTTTTTGCACCACGGGGATTGCATTGTTGGTTAAATTTCGTTCGCCGCAAGCCTACCTCAACTAAAGCCGACTTGCCCAGGCTACTCTGAAACGCCACAAATGAATTCGCGATCGCCGCTTTCAAACAGTCCGCACTACGCGCTGAAACCCCTCGCTCCGCTCGGGGAAACTTCAATATTGATTGAGAACATGTTTATTTACGCATACCGGTTACGACCATACCTTTCGCCTAGGAGCATAAGGGCGAAACTTTACTCTCGAGGCGAAAACCCGCACCAGGCCTCATACGAACCGCCACGGTTTCGTCAAGCTCGCATCGCCTTGGCCGCCGGTACGTGCCTTCACGCCGACGACCGAGGCGATCTGTGCGGAAAGACGCTTTCGATGAAGCGTCGCAAGGTTGGCCGATGGAACGAACACGGGAACTTTTCAATGAGCCTAAAGCCCGGTTCACATGCAGCGATTTTGGCCCTAGAGCGGCGCGATTTCTGCCGTCGCGGCGCTCTGGCCAGCACCAGCGGTTCAGCGGCACGAGCGCCGCGACGGCAGAAATCGCGCCGCTCTAGGGCCAAAATCGCTGCATGTGAAACCCGCTTAAGTCGCATTAAAACGCTATTGCGCCGACGAAACGATCTGCCGGTGTAACATCGTTTGTTTGATGAACTGATTGCCGCCGGGCATAGTTTTGAAATGATAGGCCTCGTTTGCACGCTAACATGGACGAGTACGCGCCCGACCGCGTCAGAGAGCGAGCGCCTATCGTACAGGGCGATCCTGCGACTTTATGAAGTACGTTCTGAAGTGCCTATAACATTCCTGCTGCTCTACAAGTAGCCAAAGCAATCAAAACTCACCGTTCAATCGGTCGCCTCTCCGACTGCATCCGACGAGGCCTCCACCGCAACGCTACTGGTCAACCGTCAGTGCAAGTTCAAACTCGGGCGCGGGAGCGGCAGTCGGAGAGTAGGTAGCCTCGTTACCAGCGCTCCGCGTCGCTCGGAATCCGTTCTCATGTTTTTCGCGGACGGAGACATTCACTATATAGGCGCGCGTAGTCGCAATTTCTAAATCCTGGGGCCAAAATCTTGTTTTGCCAAGGCTTCTTTCCAAAATAGCTACTCGAGTGACGCTACGTCCACTTCATCGAAGGCTTGCGGCAGCCATTATTGACGAGGGGACTAAAGTATTCATTAGGGGAGCAACTCCAGTGGGAGCAACGAGAAATGCCCGAGGGACGAACTGCTCAAGTTACCGCTTCTGAATAGAGGGCGCTAGGGTCACGGGGATGAAAGATGGCGGTTTGTCCCTTTACGCACCCTTTTTTTTAAGAGTGTACCTGCCTTGAGTTCTCGATCTTATTTGTTTTCTCCCGTCCACAACTTTGCTTTCGTGGTCTTTTCAGGTACTGTTCATACTCAGATACGCTGTTCGGGTGTATCCTCTGTATTAAAAATAAACACAAAACGCCCACAACGAACATATAAAATGAATGAGCATTAACGAGGATAACGCCGAAGTAAAAAAAAGCAGTCGCTAAGATGGAAGTACGATTCTCACCTTCAGGTGTACCTTGAAGTTCGATGTTGATTTCCCGGACACCGAAATTACCTTTCCGCAAAGCTTGCATTTTGCTTTGATTGTCGACTCACTAGACCCGTCTCCTAAGGGTTAAAAAAACGTGCCACCTCGTATAGAGCTTGCTTCACAGCCTTCACCCTTCGGCATTTTCCGACGTGCTTCAAACGGTGCCCTCAATCTTCTACTCTTCACGAACGCTGTTGTTTTTTTTTCTTTCGTTTTATGACGAGAAGGGTGCAGTTTCTGGTGAATACAAAGCGTGATGGTTGTACCCCGTTGTGTCAAATGGTTCTCCTCTTTCGCTTCGTCTCGAACTCCTCTTCCTCCATAGTTGCTTTTCCTGATACAGATAAGAAACCATTATGTTCCCCAGTGAACCCCATAGAGGACAAAGGAGGATGATCGTTTCACAAAAAGAGCGAACCCTAGACGTCTCACAGTATCCTCTCTATGAAGGAAACCTGACGATTGCCGCTAGGACAATAAACCGCTGTCCGCTGTAAAATAAAGCGGACAGCAAAGGCGAGGTTGACATTCTCCGAAAAATAGGGTTTTTCGTTTAAGCCCTTTTCATCTCATCGATCTTTTGGTGATGTCTTCAAAATGCTGCCAACCCCCCTCTCCCCGAATGCAACGGGATACCTTTGCCTGGCCGAGTATCGCGTTACAACCGATACATAGCAAGTGTATTCCACTACTGAGATACAAATACATTTTTGAAATGTATTTCGATACGGAGATACAGATACTCAAAAGTATCTTTGAGATAAATCGCGATACATTTGTATCAAGATACTGCCCAGCCCTGGTATATGCTTACAGAATTTTCTTCTGGCCTCTAATTTACCACGGTATTTGAGGTCGAAATAAAGTTCGTAATGTATCGTATCGTGCGATTACAGCCCAGAGGCATCTTCAATTAACGTAGTTTAGCCAGTTACACAATTTCTTGTATAATTGTTTGATAATATATTTCAAATACCACATTCTTACAGACACCGTCTCTGGTTCATAGCCACAATATGTATCATGTACCCAGCGCTCTCGAGAAATTCATAAAAGACAAAAAATTGGAAAGCAGCGTGCAGCAAGCAGATATTGTGTGCATAATAACATCGTGAGTATAAGCAGTTTTTTTAGCACTGCCTCTGAATTTTTCTAGTATTTCACCGAAGTATTGTCAAAAAATAAAATGTAGTCGCATTTGTAATTTAAGTTGAATGTTTAATTAAGTGATCCAGTGCTTGTAATAAAGGACAAAAATTGCGGTACATCTCGTAAAGCAACGAGAGGAGAAGGCAGTTTTTTAATTGCTTTCAACCACTTTATTTTTTTATATAGGATATGCTTTTGACTTTTTGCGGAAATTGACACGTAAAAAAATAAAATAAATTTTGCTCTTGGATTTCTGAAGAGCAGCGGCAGGTAAAATAAAAACATCATAAAAAATATTAGCGCGAAAGGTAAAGGACAAGGGAGGACAGGATAAGACAAGCGAAAGACAAAGAACAAGGGAGGACAGGACAAGACAAGGGAAAGACAAAGGACAAAGGATGTCCTTTGTCTTTTGCTTGTCCTGTCCTGTCCCTCCTAGTCCTTTGCCTTTCGCTTGTCTTGTCCTGTCCTCCCTTGTCCTTTGTCTGTCGCGCTAATATTTGTTTATGATGTTCAACCAACTAGGCCACCAACTTATTTTGTTAAGATAACAAGTAGACTGGCGGTGTCTGAAGCACGCGCCCCCGTGTGGCAGTCGTGCCTGCTGCCAAATCAGTCACGTACCTTTCAAGGTATTGAGGACGTCCGCATTTTATGCCCGCAGTCGTGGCGGTAAGCTCTCTTAGCGAGTGAAAATTAAATGTGTATTTTGTCGTTTTGAGCGATGTTATTTCAGACAAAAATAAATATCGCTCAACTAGTCCGTTCAGTTAATATATCAAAATAACTTCTCCGGTAGCTGTTGTATTTATAATTTTCCCCTTCACCGTTTCTTTCAAGTTAGTAACCTCTACTGGTCGCATTGAAAAAGTGACACCAGAGGAACGCGGGTGTTTGCTCTATTGTCTGCTTTCGTGTGTTCTGGTTTAGATAATTCTTGTACGCAGCGCGTCTACTAAAACGCTTGCGCACCTCTTTGGATGAAAATCCCTTTGCCACCATCGTAGAGTCTTTGGTATTTTTTTTACCAAAAGCCGGAGGTTTGCTTTATTAAATGCTAATTTTAGTTCTAAATGTGTCCCTTCGTTTCTATCTGTGACACTGCGAACTAATCAAACAAAGTGTTAGGCGTCAGTGGATCAAAATGATGTTAACGGCTGCCATGAGACTGATAAAAGGTTTCTTATAACGTCTTATACTATCGTATATTGTTATTCTATGTTCTTTTAAGGATATTGTATGTTCTTAAATGATCTTAATTGATCATATGCGTTTATTGGACGAAGAAATGTCTTATAAATATAAGATTTTTCACTAGGGCATCGTACTTATGTTTTGGCACTAGTTCTCCATATTATAATTTTATTTCTGTTAGCTATTCCTGCCGCGTCACCTGTCAATCGTGACATTTTGGTGAGGGTTCCGGATAATGCATTATGTTTCTTGCTGTCCTCGTACGCTCCTGACGGCCTCCCAGCCATGCTGAACCCCGAGGCTTGAAAGAAGAATACTCTTTGAGGAACCCCATTCTCGAGCCAGTCGTTGTGCCCCTAAAATTTAGTCTAATAGCGAAAAAGCCAAAGAAGACCAAGCCGACGCTCAAACTTCAGTGGCAGCATACAAGGGCCGCCCCCTCGTCGTCTGCCCGGCGGCTGTATCTGGGACACCTCAGACACCTCAGACACGTTGACAGCAGGAAGCATAGTCCTTGCTGCCTTGCCTCCTGGGCTATTGACAGGCATTCCTGGATACAGCGGCCCCACAATCGTGCCACCGACCACGCCTACACTATGAATAAAAGTTAAGTCGTTGATGCATGATATCACCCCAGTTAGCAAACGAGGTGGCTGTTGCAATGAGCGCGACTCATATGAAGAAATACCTCATGAATCAAACCACAATAAATAATTATTTTCTTGAGCGAAGTCGTCAAATCTGTATGTGGTCAGCGGATAGAAATTCCCCAGAGGGGAGACCTTCGCTAGTGCGAGGTGCAGCCGTAAGGACGATCACATTTGGCACGCCTTACAAGTTTCGAATTCCGAACGCACATACTTAAAACTGGGCACGCGAACATCGTTTCGCAATAAGATGTGCCTATTTGTTAGAGCTCAACTCAGTGCTTCTGAGTTTAAATAAAACAAAAAGATAAGACAAATACGACAGCCGTGCATTTCCTGTCCTATACCGGCCTGCTCTTTACCTACATACTGGCTTGTAAGTATATAAACTTCGGAGCGTGTTGGTTATTGGACAAAGACGACAGAAAGAGTAACACACTTAAAACAAAGGGACGACGGACACTTCTTTCAATAGGTGACCGGCGTTTGAGCCGGAAGTTTCGTCATCCGAAGTGAGGCACCGCGTGACTTCACGCTTCTGGTTCGTCCGGTGCCGGTCGTGGTTCGTCTAGCTGCATCGAGAGCCCTTCTAGGTGTGGTCGCCGTGCTGTATTCGCCGTGAAAATGGTTTACAGCTCCGCGCTACGTTGTTCTAACGTAAGCCATAGAGGGCATAAGATGTTCCAGTTCCCGTGAAACAAAGCATGGAAGCAACGATGGGCCAGTACAACGTGTTCTCTCTTTCTTCAGGTAGGGGCCGCGGGAAATAGCGATCTCTAACAGTCTTTTGGAACCTACCAAAAAGGTCTCGATTAATCCGCCAAGGGGTGAGCACTGCATGTCGTACAAGGCATCCGCGAGAACGCGGGATGCGGTCTCGCAGGCAATCAGTTCATGGCACAACGTTTCGTCGACATACAGTGCCATCGCCAGGCCGTTTAATCGTTACATCGACAGCTCGGATTAACATTTTCTGTGATGAGCCACCACAGACTGTTCCCGCGAAGCGGCATGAATGGGTGGCTTGGTATAATATAAATAAACAAAAGGACAGGTCAGCTTACTGTAATATAAAGAAACAAAAGCAAATGGGCAGCACCTTCATATTGACTGATAATAAAGAGGTAGTACGACGCTGCGTAGCTCATATCAAAATCGGTGCTCGTTTATGCATGCTTTCTTACTCGACATCATTAAAACAACGTGCGGGAAAGGGGGGGGGGGGGTTATGGTAGTTCACGGGGGACAACTAAGTTCAAGTACCAAAAACGTGTGGGTGTTAAAAAGCAAGGATTGTCACGTAGTCAGATGTCGTCGAAACTAACTTTTGTACGGAAGTGGCGTTTCAGTCGCGCGAGAAAACATATTAGCTGAGTTTGAAACGTCGTCTGACCGACTTCTTTCCCTGTCTTCAACTTTTGGTTGCCTGAAGATTTTCTTACCCAGACTCAGGTGTTCTAACAAAATGAAAAAAGTACGCCAGACCTCCAATCGGGCATTTCAGCTGGCCGCGTCCCTCGGCTTAGATTCGCGCCTATTTCAGTCGATGATGTGCTAGCTACGAACCGGAAGTGAATAATACCCAGAGTGCTTTGAGGCTGCTGCCAAACGCCGGTCATCTATTCGCAAAGACAGAGATACAGTCAATCTTCTAGCAGAGTATTTTTGAACCCACCCCTGCCCAGAAGAAAAGAAAAAGAAACAGAGAAAGAAAGTGATATAGTAAATACAGGATAAACGGGGACAAAAAAGTGTTACAGAAAGTTCCTCTTATGCGAAGAGCAGAAGGTTTATTTTGTTCCTTTGAGGTGTGAAAAACAATACAGAGGACAAATGGGCAGGTGCACCAACCACCGACTACGCGAGCACCACCTGGAAGTTTCAAAAGCTTCGGCAGACTCTTTTCACCCTATTGTCGTTCCCTCCCCATGTGCATTGGCTGTGTTCAGAGTGTGGAGCAAAGGATGATTTCTGGAATGCACAGTAACGGGTTTGGCAGAGAAATTTTAGAATCCTTCAGCATGAATTCAGTTATAACAATATTTCGGCGCTTTCAATCATTTTAACTAAGGATGAAATAGAATTCCTTACTCCGAACTGAGCAGAAGTGCATTTCAACTCCCATCCGACAATGCCATTTTTCTGCCACACTTTTTCTGTTCCCGTTTTCTTTCTTTTGCGCGGGGGTGGGTTCACAAATACTCCGCTAGGAAATTCACTGTATCTGTGTTGTTGCGAGTTGAAAAAAGAAGTGTCCGTGGTTCCCTTGTTTTAAGTGTGTTATTCTTTCTGTCGTCTTTGGTTTGCAAGCTTTCTTCCAGGTGGCGTGGATAACGCAAAAAACGGGAAAAGTGGCGCCATTCATTGTTGTGGGAATGATCGAAGCACGGGCCGTACGCCACTTCTGGGAAGAACATGTCGTCTGAAATCTAGCTCTGTGCTGCGCTGTGCCGCCATGATCTTCCCAAGGGCTGCACGTTGCACGTGCCTCGTCCATCGACGCACCTTGCGCTACTTTTAAAACATGAAGGGGCCTTAAAGAACGCACTAGACGTCATAGGAGGCTGGCGATGAGCAGGATAACTGTTATAAACCTTGACAGTAAAAATTATATGAATAATTATGAAGTTTTAGTTGTCATATAGAAAGAAGCGTTTGCTTCGTGAAAGAAATCTAAAGCGAATGAATGTTTGTTTTATTATGTCGTTTCTTATTCGTTCGTTGCTTCCTACGCGGCAACCGCAACCAGGACTTCTGAAAAGGAAGAAAATTGCAGACATTCTAGTCGCAGTCACCCCCAGCGTACCCTGAACATATCGAACTATGTCCTGTCTGAGCACGACTTCCTGAACTGAAGCGAGGAGATTCTCAAGGGCATCCGATCTTTGGGTGCTATTGGAGTGAGACGATTCACGCATAGACGCGATGGGAAAGAACCCCCAACGGTCATGTGATTGCAACCTTTATTCGGCACATCCTTCCCACTTCAGTGAAAGCCATCTACCTTAAGTACATGCCGATGTTTTTATTTGAACATGACCTATGACAACCCAGAAAACACGTTTATGCTCGAAATTCATATTCTTTCCGCCCAGAAACTGCTGGTCGAGAATTGGCCTGTCTCAGGCGCGCTCTCTCTCTTTTAAACGTCACGTGCCGTTCCAACTGATGCGTACCAAATATATCCGATGTCGTGGTTCATCGAAGGCACACATGCAATATTAGAATAGAAAAGCATATGAACCCCATTTGTGTGGCTTCCGAGAAGCTGCAAATACTTTGATCGAAAGAAAAATGTTGCACAGATCAAAGGAGGTAGTTGTACACGTCACTCTCTATATGGTGGCGTACCGCGGGCTGGACGACGCGATGGCGGCACGCGAAGGACCAACGTTGCGACGGCAGTGATGTAATTGCTGCGCCAATTGCGCCAAACTGCGCCAAGGGGCTAACCCTGCTACATCCTGCTACATTTCGCCGAAATATGGGTAATCTGCGCCAAGCCTGCGCCAAAGGACCAATTTCGGTCGCCTTTCAAAACCGAAACTAAACTGAGTACCGTAATTGAGCATGCGTGATCTAGGTGGCGCAAGCGGCCTTTCGACAGAAAGTACGCTGCATCAATCGTCCATCCGGTCTTGCATGGTTTTTCCCGCTGTTATTTTCAATTGGATTAAGTCTGCAATGCTAACGCTGGAGCAGACCGAGGCACATTATTTTTCAATCCTTTTCTATTGCCTCAACTCAAATCTCTCTCGTAAGTCTCGTCTCGCATCCTTTTAAAAAGTTTGTAACGATAGAGGCAAGCGAGTGCGGGCGCCCCGACGCTAGCTTGCCGGGTACCAGCCATGCCGTCATGTTGTAAAACGAAACGACGTTTTTGCGCGGTGGGAGTTACTTTGTGATCTGAAGCACTCGCTTCTGAAAGAAACGGCCGTGGCAAAACTATTTTTGGTCCCTGCGTACCAGTCACCGTGGTTGCATGACGTCGGGTGTTCCCGTCCACACATTGCTGCAGATCTGGCGCTTTCTAAACTGAAACGTAGGGACTGCTGCAAGGTAATCAGCAATCCTGTCCTTGTTTAAATGAAACGCTACTACAAAAATTTCTCTTTTACTCAAAGACTGCTGTGTCGAAGTATTGATTACCTAGGTTTCTCTCGGTGGGCTTTCTTTTGAGAAGGACCCCGGTACGTGAAAAGTCTGTCGCAAAAGAAAGTTTAAGACAAGTTAGCTAAAGCAAAAAAGGCAATGTCTGCACGCTGAACCCGCACAGCGCGCTTGTTTATCTCGAGTTCAGTTGTTGCACAAAGCGCTCCAAGAACTTTGTGACCCTGACTCGCAATGTCTTGCATCGATGCGCTCAGGTTCTTTTTTTTTTTGTTTTGTGTGTGATTTGCTTGTGCCTTGCCTACTGGCCTGGCAAGCACGCGCCGCTGGACTGTTTTTTTGTTTTTTTTGTCGTATGCTGGATTGTTACATTTTGCATACAATTTTGGGGACCAGATGGCGACAGGAGCGAAGTGGCAGAGTTTCGGTTTCGATCGAACAGCCCGTCTCCGCTCGCACAACGAAGCGCGTGCAACTGCAAGCTGCCGAAGTTGCCCTCATGTGCATGCGAACATGATTGCACGACAGTAACACCAGCCGCGACGCTTGCAATCCATTGCTTTACATTTGCTTGCTTTTGATGAAAATCTGGCATGTCGGGAACCAGTAAAACGGTGGGATGCGTTTTGGAATTGCTCGGAAACGCCTACAGCACTGCACACTTGTGGGATGTCTCAATGTCTCTTTGGAGACATTGAAAGTGGACATTCATTACTTGCCGAAAGCTAAGCGAGGCTTGCAGCAGCCTCGCAGAAAGTTTCAAAAAGCAAAAGGAAAAGCACCCACAAGTCGTACTGCATCTTTTTCATATATACAGTTTCGTATTGCACTGCAGTAGGTACGTGTTTCATCAGTCGGATACTGCTTCAATTTATTATATTATATAACTAGTGAACTTTATGCTTTCATATTTACTACTAAGCTAGTCATTTTCAAATAAATTTAATATGTGCAGTTTGGTTCTTATTTATCTATAGCGGGTACATATATACACTCTAAGAAAGAGGGGGTGTACAGGGGTACTCCCCTTGTCCCATATGTAACTCCCCAAAACTACATTTCGTCGTTCTGTCGACTGACGTCGAGCTGGCGATACCAGCTTTTACTAGCGGCTTGATAGTCGACCGATACAACTTATTAAAATAGCTAATGTACTCTTTAAAGGCTACATTAAGACAATCAAGGTTTTTTAGGCCCGGCTGCAAAACCCCAGTAATTGTTTTTTTTTAGTCTTTGATACGCACATTAGCTATTTAGTATGTTATATCCAACAGCTATCAAGCCGCTCGTAAAAGTTGGTATCGCCAGCCGACGTCACTGGACAGAACGACAAAATGTAGTTTTGGGGAGTTACATACGGGACAAGGGGAGTACCCCCGTACACCCCCTTTTTCTTAGAGTGTATGTATAATTTAACTGAAGGATTGCAAAATATGTCGTGTCATTGGCATTTCAGTTAACATGTTGAAAGACTCCCAGGTGGTCTAACTTGACCATAATTTGTTTATCGCGGCGAGCAAAGTGCCCTTCCTCTGTCCAGCACTTAAAACAAATATTTTTATTTTTCTAAGAATATCTGCTCCAAAAGCCACTTTTTGTTGCTCCGAAACACTGTTTTGGCTGCTCCAAAAGCCACTTTTGCTGCTCCAAAACACTGCTTTGGTTTCTCCAAAGGCCACTTTTGCTGCTCCAAAACACTGTTTTGGCTGATCCAAATGGTGCTCCAAAACGGCTTAGGCCAATCACATCACTGCGACGGACGTGGGACCGCTACTTTAGAACTGTAGTTCGTGGTACCAGGCCAATCGATCTTCAAGCACAGAACAGCGAGGAAAAGGGATATAAGTATGAAACAATTGCACGACAAACGGTTCAAGCAAAGCCTCATTGTCGTCGTCTGCTTCACACGCCCAGAAAGCGAGAAACGAAAAAAAGCAAAAAAAAAAAAAAAACTGCGTAGCGAGCGATACTTACGTGACTTCGGTCAACTCTCTCCTCCCAGCCTTTGTGCACATATGTCGATTTCAAGCAGTTGCGGTTCTTTTTTTTTTACTTATTTAAAAATATATTTTACTGTAGAAAAACATTGATTGGGTAGTCTTTTAACACTATACCAAACCGCATGGCAAAAAGAAAATGAGGGGGGGGGGGGGGGTTAGTGCCCTTTAACTGGCGCATCCGACCGTATGTCGCCATCACGCAGCGGTGCATCTGGTGTCAGGTTTTCGGACACGTAGGAATAAAGAAAAAAATGTGTTCGGACACGGATCGAAAGGCTGTTGAGGAACCGTGACCTGCTCAAAGCGCAAATCAGTAAATCAAGTCGCAGATGTTTTTTTTTTGTTTTTTTTTTAATCAGTCAAAGTGCCTTCACTGCAAACTCTCGACTCTGCCACTTGGAGGAGCACAAAAAAAAATTGATAGTCAAAGGTTATTACTTAAGAAGACGCCAAGGAACGGTTTTCCTTCATCTCGAAGAAATCATGCGCCAACATGGCGCTCAGGGGCCTGCGCCACGCTCAGAGTCCAGGTCTAGCTAAACAGGTCTTGCCTTAAAAAGACACTAAACCATTTTCTGCGATTGTCTATTTATGGTTATAACTTAATTTATGGCACTAATTATCTTAAAAGAAACGTCACATCTATGCGTGGAAGATCTTTCCATTAAAATCGATATGAAAGCATGGATTACCTCGGAACATTTGCTGACACCAAATGGCGCCGTTGAGTGAGGAAGGGCAGGGCTCTGTCTTCCTCGTCCCATGGTACCATCAGCTGGCATTTATGTGATTCCAGTTTTAGTAGAGAAATCAGCCACGTATGAATATAATGCTTTTTTTGTTTTAGGATGCTTAGAACGTATAGGTTGAGTTATCACTATATATAGGTTATCGCAGAAAGTAGTTTAGTCTCCCTTTAAATCGTGGAAGCTGCCCTCAGTGCCTCAACTCCTCAGCTGCAGCAGCAGTGCCCCTCTCCTCCTGGAGGAAGTATGCATTCGTGACAGGCCGGCCACTGTCATGCCTGAGCGCAGCTCACGGTCTACTTTTGGGTGGAAGGGTGACAGTCTCACCCACACACCTCAGAACGGCAAAAATCTCGTGCCGCGCCCCCATTACCCAAAGGGCCGAAGTGAATGGAATTGAGACGCTACCCAGGGTAGCCGCTTACTCTTTGGCGTCGATGAAGAGACATGCCATGAAGGGCAACAGGTCAACGAAAATCTTCTGCCAAACCCTCGTCTACAGAAGTGGAGGTGATGGACAAGGCTCCTGCTGAGTCCGACCAGAATACCATAGAGTATCGGACTCCTTAGCCGAATGAAAATATGCCAGTGGTTCGTCCCAAATAATTTTGTTACACTTTAAGATCCTCAATTCGTTTGTCGCCTCTCCTAGTTTAATGTTACATTCGACATCTTTAGATAAGTGAAATCATTTTTATTGCATGCACTGAGACTTTCGTGATATTTTAATATTGATTATTTTATGAACGTACTTCGGCCTATTGAACTCGCTTTGGACGAGACCCATCTTCAGGCGCGTCATGCACAGCTTCTACGACGTCATTAATTTTGTCGGAAAGACCGTCTTTATTTCGTTTCTGGCGTCGTGCTAGTGATCGTGAAGAGCGGGGTTGCCTGCTCCGAGGTCCCGCACCGCACACCCCTCGAAGCCGTAGCAGTACGTCTTCTTTTAGATCGCCTTACAATTGTTGTCTCTATGTATTTGCCTGCAAATGTTCCCCTGAACCTTCATGGACTCCAGGGATTTGTGGTACAACACGGCCAGTCCTTACTTTTAGGTGATTTTTGCGCCGATCTTCTCTTGCGTGCGGTATTCCTCTTGATTCACAAGGCAGAGTAAATAAACGCTTTTCACTGGCGTCCGAACTATTCATTTTAACTGACATAGAGAGCCTACGTTGTTTTAGTCCAGCTCACAATTTATTTACAACTATTAATCTATCTATGCATTTTTATTGCATTCATTGCAAGTTCCTGATTGATTGATTGATTGATTCAGGCTTAACGGAACATAGTCATCTTACGCCATAGAGCGCCAGATATCATTTCTGTTGCAGGAAAAGTGTTCAGAAGAGAAAAAGGTTTTAGTAGCCGATGATTGAATATAATGATGTATGTGATTCAGATAATAAAATTATAAAAATGACCCTTTAAAAATCATAATTTCAGTTCACAGTTAGTGTAGATAAGTGACGGCTTCCAAGAAACGGAAAGCATACGTGCGCTCTATAAAAATATCGTTTCCAAGCAACAGTGCAGCATGCAAAGGGAGCTGGCCACTTTAAAGCTGTGAGAATTGGAACTAGCAGTCACTCTCAAACGCAGAGCATTCAACAATGATGAACGTCACACTTAGATTTTCTCCACAGTATTCAAACAGGGGTGCGATCCTCTGTATGAAGCAAATGCCCACGTGAGAGGTGTCTGTGTGGCAATTTCTTAACCGAACACAACAAATCTACCTTAAAGGAATGGCTTCTTAACGCTTTCGGAAGTGACCATATTTTTATTGTTTTAAAAATCAATATTTGTCTTACCACCCTAGCTTCTAAAACGAATGCTTCATTACTAATTGGACAAGACATATTAGTTTTTTTTTTAATTTAAATTTTACTTTGGATATACATGTATTTGTCTCCGTGACTTTAGGTGAAGACAAGCTGTATGTAACAAAGAAGATAGCAGATCCTGCACAGCACGCTGCACTACAAAGTACTGGTACTGTGCTACGGAAATGTTGGGTCCCTGTTAAAACAAAAAGTGTGCGCCTAGGCGCTCGCAGCTAATTAAGGCATTGGGCGAGTTCACACGGTTTTCTTCATCAAAGAACCTGGTGGATTTCAAAAGAGCAAAAATCTCTGGAACTCGTAAGCAAGCAAAGAGAAAGACTTGAATGAAGCATATGTCCTCTTTGAGCAGCTTTCTTCTAGCTAAAAATGCATAGGATAGATTTTTTAAAAATATAAGGGAGACTACAGGATTTCCCCGATTCCAGTTTTCAACCCATCTTCTGCATAACTGAAAGATGCAGCTAACGTCCCTTAGGGGTACTTTTATTCTTTGTCTAGCACTTTTAGTTCTACTGATTCCCTCAAGCAGACTAAATGTAGCGCAGATCAAAATAACATTTCTAGAACGGGATCAGACACTGTATTTTATGTTCAGCTTTTTTAAGCAGTTTGAGACAGACGGCCGTGGACATTCCTGAAAGATTGCATTTTGAAATGCTGCACACAGTCTTTTCATAATCCCTGGAATTATTTATTTCTTTCTTTATTATTTATGAAAAAGGGATTGTTTTCCTGTGGCTTGTAAATGGCCTCAAATTATCCTTCTAGTGAAGCCTGGCAAATACGCATATGTGCCCTCTTGTTGCCATCCGACTGCATTAACGAGCTGCCTTTGGAAAACATGTGGAAGTCTGATAAACAGGTAGGCTGGTGTACATTTTGGAAAATGAGAACATTTTAGATAACGGCTAAAGTTGTTTCTGCAGATGATGATCGATCTTCGATCATTTAGTGCACTTGAAAATGACTTATTTATCTGTGTGAAATGATTGAATGTCTAGAACGAAGGATGGTGATCTCAAGATTTTATTAGCGCTGGCACCCGGCAAGACGTTACGAGTACATTACATAAGGCGACCCTACACCAGCCCTTGGTGACGAAGAAATAAAGGCAACGAGAACTGTCTGCAATAGTTAAAACTGTCTGGATATAGAATTAAAAGGGACACGTAACCAGTATTTTTAACGAAAACAAATCATTACCGCAACATTTACGGCACAAAATATATTTTTATATATGGGGAAAACCACTGGTGCATTTGAAGCGATCTAAAAGAACTCCATGCTCACGCCTCTAGAGGGGTAAATGCTAGCACGGGCTAGCACACGCAATGGGGTGCTAACAAAAGAAAAAAAACCTTAAAAGCCACAAAATAATCACCGGAGGGATTTCCCATAGAAATTGCGAGACATGTTTCTATTTTGGGGCGTCTACCCCGAAAGTAAAGCATATTTTAAAATCGCTCCAAACGCAAAATGAGTCTGGCGACAGAAAGCAATGCGGCGTGCATAGCGGAGTTGACAGTCCGTGCCTCCGCGCCTCCAGTGTATAGAGTACAAATTAAGCTGCCCTAGATTTTTTTTTCCCCGCAGGGGACACCTGTGGAAGCAGGTGTTTGGAGAGTGGCGTCTCCACGGACCCCTAGCCCCGCAGGGGGCGCCTGCACCTTTGGTGCTAGGTGCTTGGTGAGTAACGTCACCACGGACCCCAGCCACTTGGGCCACCATACCTGCACGCAGGGAGCACCTACTTTAGTAGGTGCTTGGTGAGTGGCGTCACTACGAACCCCGAGCCATGTGGGTTCGCCCACCCACGTATGGCTGTGCGTGGCGTACCCGTGTCCGGGGAAAAGGGGATCATTGCGGTTGAGCTGAGCTCGGGGTATGGTTGAACCCTTCGGGGCCCCCCGGGCGAGGCAATACACCGCTTTGGCACCTGCTTCTCGTAGACGGGTGTCCTGGCTTGGCCCAACCAAGATGATTCAGTCAGTCGCCTTTCTCCACCTCTCCTTTCTATACCTTTCTTCTCCTTCTCCTCTTCTTTCTTATTTCACCTCCTTTGGCGGCAAGGGCTAACCTTGGGTGGCGACAGAACTCTATCTTGACCCACACTCGGTTATGGCATCTTAGTAGCACTGGCAGAGTAACATACTCAGACAAGCCAGACCTGTTATGAGATGTTACCTATCCCCTCATTGGACTCCGTGGTGGGTGGTGTGCTAGATGCCGAAGTTCCTGCCCTTCATATGGCGCCCCTCCTCTCTAAACCCGGTTCAAGGCAGGCTTCCAAGAGGCCTCGCCCTGAGCCCCAAGTCATTGGAAAAGCCCCTGAAATCGGAACATTTACAAAGTTTTTTGTGATCCACTCGAACCTTGAAGAGAAACCAGTGTCCAAATTGTCTCCCTTTGTGGTAGCCAAGGTGCTAGAAAACCTCATCGGGTTCTCATACAAAGCAAAAAAACTCCACTCCGGCGACCTTCTCGTTGAAGTAAACACGAAAGTTCAAAGTGAGGTACTCTCCAAGATGACCAGCATAGTCGACGTCGAAGTGTCCGCGAGTCCTCACCGGACGCTCAACACGATCCGTGGAGTCCTTTCTGAAGACGACTTCCTCGACGCTAGCGAGGAAGAAATCCTGGAAGGACTGAAAGATGCCGGTGTTGTCGCTGTTAAACGTATTATGCTCCGGAAGGATGGCAAGGAAACCCCATCAAAGCACGTGATCTTGACTTTTGAGAGACACACCCTCCCTGAAACTGTGAAGGCAGGCTATCTCCAGTGTCGCATCCGTCCCTATGTCCCCAACCCGCAACGGTGCTTCTGGTGCCAACGCTTTGGGCATGGGTCACGCAGTTGCCGAGGGAAAGAAACTTGTGCAAAATGTGGAAGCCAGGAGCATGTTGCTGACATCTGCGAGGCAGCGGCCCGCTGTAGTAACTGCAGTGGGCCCCACCCAGCTTACTCCCGCACCTGTCCCCTTTGGCGTCAAAAAAAAGAAATTCTTTCCCTAAAGGCAAAGGAGAATATCACCTACTTGGAGGCTAAGAAGAAGCTGTCCTTCCTGTCAAAGGGAGGTTACGCCGAGGTGGTGCGCAGGGGCCCTGCACCACGCTTGGAGACTAGGGCCACCCAGGTCTCTCCCGAGATCTTGGCAGCTGACATAAGGGCCCCATTCCCTCAACAGGAGCAGCATGCTGCTCCCCTGGGCAAGGGTGGGCCGGCAATAGCCGTGCCCACCCTGCCCTTCAAGACTGTGGCGCAGGGTCAGCAGGCCTCCTCTTCTCGCAAAGAGGGGGCTTTAGCTGCTTCCTCTGCTCAGAACAGGCCAGCACCGGCTGGACCTGTCAACACTGGCCGCTGTCCTAAGGAGGAGAAGAAGCGAGGCCCTCGGCCTCAGTCCCTGGAGAGGCAGCCAGCAACCAAGGAGCTGCGTGGCTCGCACGCAGGTTCCCTCTCGAGAAAAGAGGTGGAACAGATGGACGGGGTAGAGCCCCTCCCCAGAACATCAACCATCTTTCCACCTAGTTCTGGTCGTGGCCGCGGATTGGGACCCCGCGGCACAGACCCTTCTGGGCCAGCAGGCAAGTCTGCCTGTGGGGCTCAGGAGAACACTGGCGCTGCCTTGTCTGCCCCCTCATCGACTCCGGGTTCTGACCAGGACGAGATGGAGTGGCAGACTACAAAGAAACAAAAATCAAAAACACTCGTAACTCCTCCGAAGTGAGGCAGCTGACTCACTTTTCCATGTGCTCCGGTTTTTGTCTCTAAAATGGCTTCAGTACTCATACAATGGAACTGTCGGGGCCTTCTAAGAACCCTGAATGATGTAGAGCATCTTCTGGAGGAGTACAAGCCACGAGCGCTGTGCTTGCAAGAGACTCATTTGAGTCCCAGCCGTACCAATTTCCTCAGACCTTACCAGGTTTTCCGGAGGGATCGTCCGGGCTCTGTCACTTCCTCTGGGGGAGTTGCGGTGGTTCTTCCGAGAGAAGTTCTCTGCAGAGAGGTTCCACTGTCCACACCACTTGAAGCAGTGGCTGTTTGGTTCATGCACCATAAGGCTCTTACAGTATGCTCTTTATATCTGCCACCTTCTTTTACTTTGAAATGTTCAGATTTTAACTCGCTGTTAGACCAGCTTCCTGAGCCTTTCCTTTTGATGGGCGATTTTAATTGTCACAACCCTTTTTGGGGGAGCACACGTCAGGATGTCAGAGGAAAAATTGTTGAGTCAGTTTTAACCACACGAAGTCTTTGTCTTTTTAATACGGGCCAGCCAACCTATTTTAGTCCATCGTCTTTCTCATCAACTTCCATCGACCTTTCAATTGGTTCTGCTACTTTACTTCCAGATTTTTCCTGGAGTGTGGATTCCAATCCACGGGGAAGCGATCATTTTCCCATTCTTTTAACCTGTAGCGTAGCCCCTCTTTTAATTCATACACGCCCTCCTCGTTGGAAGCTTGACAAGGCTGATTGGGGCCTTTTCAAGCAGGCATCGCTTTTAGCATATTCTCGTCTCGATAGTCTCACAATTGACGAACTCAATCATCTTTTAACCAAGCGCATCATCACAGCAGCCAAGTTGTCCATCCCTCAGACATCTCAATTTCTTCCTTGGAGGCCAAAGCCTTGGTGGAATTCGGAATGTGAAGAGACACGCAAGAAACAAAATCGGGCTTGGAGTATTCTGAGACGATACCCCACTAGAGATAACCTCATATCCTTTCGGAAAATGAAGGCCCGTGCACGCTACGTCCGAAGAAAAGCCAAACGGGAAAGTTGGCAAGGCTATGCTTCTACTATAAATAGCAGTACCTCACCTAAGGAGGTCTGGGATCGGATACACAAGATCAATGGTTCCTATGATGCATTTAAAATTCCCCTGCTTTTTATGAATGGAACATGCCCAGACACACTCGAGGAACAGGCTGATATTTTTGGAGAACATTTTGAATATATATCCAGTTCACATCATTATTCATCTACTTTCCTTCAACACAAACTGAAGGCTGAGAGCACTCCCTTGAAAACCTCAGGAGGTGAACAGGAGGGATATAATGCTACATTCAGCTTGCACGAGCTCCTTGCAGTTCTTCAGAACACAAAGCCCTCAGCTCCTGGACCAGATGGTTTACATTATTCAATGCTACAGCATCTTCATCCTTCTACACTCGACGTCATTTTATATCTTTATAACCGCATATGGCAGGAGGGCTATTTCCCTTCATCTTGGAAGGTAGCACATGTCCTTCCACTTTTGAAGGCTGGTAAGGATGCTTCTTGTGTTTCCAGTTATAGGCCCATTGCTCTTACCAGCTGTCTCTGTAAGACACTGAAGCGAATGACTAATCGTAGACTAATGTACTATCTGGAGCATGGTAAGGTGCGCGACAAATTTCAGTGCGGCTATCGTTCATCAAGGTCTACAGTCGACCACTTGGTCCGTCTCGAAACTGTTGTGCGTGATGCCTTTGCACACGGGCAGCACTGCCTCTCAGTGTTCTTTGATCTCGAGAGAGCGTACGACACGGCTTGGCGCTTTGTCATTTTGAGGGACCTGTTTGACCTCGGACTACGTGGTCGCATGCTTCGTGCAATTCAGAGCTACTCAGACAGGCGCACCTTTCGAGTCCAGCTGGGAAACACACTCTCTTGTGAATTTCTGCAGGAAAATGGAGTGCCGCAGGGGGGAGTACTAAGTGTCACCTTGTTTATAGTCAAAATGAACTCCATTGCTTCTGTAATCCCTCCGTAGGTTCAGTATTCACTTTACATCGATGATTTATAAAAAATTTCAGTTTCCTCCTGTACCTCTCAGTCTGTGAACGCAGGGTCCAGCTAGGCATCAACAAGCTTACTGAGTGGGCTGACAGTAATGGGTTTAAGTTCTCTCCTGAAAAGACTGCAAGTGTTTGCTTCACCCGCAAACGTGGAATTCTTCTTGAGTCATCCCTAACAATCTACAATAGTAATGTTAGTGTCCAACCTCAGCACAAAGTTTTGGGTCTTACGTTTGATAGTAAATTGAATTTTAATGCTCATGTAAAAAGCCTGAAACTGAAAGCTCACAAGTCTCTTAATATCCTTAAAGTTCTCCCTCACCGGTCTTGGGGCTCGGATCAATTGTGCCTCCTGCGGATCTATCGCTCTTTGGTAAGCTCCCGACTAGACTATGGCTGCTTTGTTTATGGGTCTGCCAGACAGTTTGTGCTCAAGATGTTGGATCCCATTCATCATCTTGGGCTTCGTTTGGCTACAGATGCATTTCGTACATCCCCTGTGCCCAGTTTATATGCTGAGGCTAATGAGTGTAGCCTCGAGAGACGTACATTCGCATTGGGCATAATGTACTCTCTCCGGATCCGATCTGTCCTCCAGCACCCCACTCGAGAAGGTGTTCAAGAAACACGCTCAGAACGACTCTTTCTCGCAAAACCTAGCATGCTCCCTCCATTCAGTATGCTATTGAAGACCTTGGCCGAGTCTGTCGGATTAGATGTGGCATCCCAGGTAGTCGAATTCCCTGGCATCATAGCACCCTGGGAGCACCCTGACATACACTGCAACGTGTCTCTTGCACAGTATAACAAGAATAACACTCCAAGTGCTGTGCTTCTTCAAAAATTTCATGAACTCTCTCAATTGTTTGAAGATTATGCAAAGGTTTATACAGATGGAACAAAATCTGATACCTTTGTTGGTTGCTCTGTCATTGGCTCTTCAGTGGAAGTTGTAAGGCGGATAAATACTGCTGCTACCATTCTCACAGCAGAGCTGTATGGCCTCCTATTGGCTACGGAACACATAGCTAGCCACAGGATACCCCTGGCAGTGGTTTTCACTGACTCTCTTAGTGCCTTGCGAGCCATCTCTTCACTGCTGCCTACAAGGAACTCCCTTGTTGTTGAAGTTCAGGAGAAAATTATTGTGGCAGCCAGAAAGCATTGCACCATTGTCTTTTGTTGGATTCCCAGCCATGTTGGTATCCCAGGCAATGAGGCGGCCGACCGTGCTGCCCGCACATGCATCAGCAGAGAGGTAGATATCAAAAGGAACGCTTACATGGACTATCGCAATTTTATGAGGTCTCGCTTGCGAGCACAATGGCAAGCTGAGTGGAATGAGGCGATCTACAACAAGCTGCATCTCATTAAGCCAAACCTGGGTGTATGGGCGAGCGCCCGGCACCAGGAACGATTTTATGAAGTAATACTGTGTCGGTTGCGCATTGGCCACACGCATCTGACCCATGGCTACCTGCTCCGTGGGGAGGATGCCCCTTTGTGTGAACAGTGTGACCAACCTCTAAATATTGAGTGCCCTTTCTAAGAACGGGAACGCCAATCTCACTTCGCACAGTTATACAGGAAGCACATTCCCTTACACCCAATGTTGTTATTGGGTGATGAACCATTCGTGACCTACAATCAAGTTTTTAAGTTCTTAGAGGCTATTGGTCTTCTTCATCGACTGTGAACTTCAAAGCTTTTCACTCATGCCCATTTTTGTTTGTGACATTATCCGGTTCATGTCTCATTCCTTTATTTTTAACCCTGACCACTAGAGTCCTTTCTTCTCGCTTACCCTCAATGCAATAGTTTCCTTCTTTGGCGCTCTTTGGCCTTAGCAGCCCTTGCGCCATAAAAACACAATTCAAAAACCCAATCCAAACCCCAGATTTTTGTTATCCCAAAAGTTCTGGTCCCAACACGTTCCATATCATTCTTGCTGTTGTCTACTGTTCTTTTATAGAGCCTTCCTGAACACAGCTTGTGTATAAAAGCGGTAGCGCGCTGCTTCGGTGCAGTCGCGACTTCACCGCGATGGACGGGTGTCATTCTGGTAGAGGTACATTACTACGTTTTCGGAAACAAAAACATTGGAAACCGTTTGAGCTGCGGTCAGGCAAAAGTCTAGGGTTTTCTCATTTAATAAAACGAGTCAGAATAGAAGACGCCCCGCGTACAATGTTACGGGCCGCTTAGATTATTGCGAACTCAGGAGAGGATTTTTATCTTGGCCCCCCGAAAAAAGTCTTGGGCGAAGCGCATAAAACAAAAGCGTTAATGCTCTGCTCTAGGGATTTTCACTCTCTCATGTCTATACCTATCCACCCCCCCCCCTCCCTCTCTCTCTAAACCCGCAAACTGAGGGTGACCAGCTGACCCTCCCTCCATGCAACCGCTCTTCAGTTTTATATGTTATTCAAAACTCCTCCTTCTCTGTCTCTCCGCTTTAAGGCACTCACCCTTCGCCACCGTCGCAGGGTGCACAGAAAGCTTTGTTTGTTTTACTGGCTCAAGTTAGATTTATTAAACGTTCATTTTGAGTTATATATTTTCTGCTTGTTTTATTCGGCGCAATATCGCGGGCAAAGCTTTTGTTGTTGGGAGAAGTTCTTTTTTTTTACATATGTTTACTGTACTGGAACTTAAACACTATGTTTGGGTGGAGTTTGATGTCCTTTTAAGGTGTTTTCTTAACCTGTGTATTTTGAGATATTTGAATATTAACCTACTGATTTCAGGAATTACATCTACGACGACACAGCCAGAGGACGCGTGGACTGTAAGTAGTTCATTTACAGTTTTTTTTTTACTTTTTTTACATTTAATTTGCATACGTGACGAAATTAGTTCGATCCAGATAGATAAGCCGTGCAGCTGCCATGTAAGCCAGAATTAAAATCATCCGTGTCCTATTTGGGAGAGTGTGGAAACATTTTTAGATAAACATACTTTTAATGCATCAGTGTCCCGGTACATGCGGTCACCTTGGACTGGTTTGGACCACACGTATATAAAGTTCGCAAAGTCGCCACGAGATGACGCTAGAGGCCTACTGGCCGTAGAAACTGGCTAGGAAACACTTTCTGAAAGCGCCGGCAGGTGGCGGAAGAGTGCATATTTTGAGAGGCTTGGCGATAGGACGCTTAGCAAGGCCGCACTGGATTGGTTGTTTATAAGAGCGACACCGTGACGTAACACCTAGCGACCGATCTCCGGTGATGTCCCCCTGCGCCAATTTGGGCGCCGCGCAGTGGGGGACGGCGGGTGTATCACTGGGGCACGTGTTAACACCCCCCCCCTCCAACCCCCACGCCGCATCGCAATGACAGTCTGGGATGGCTCATTCCAAAATAATGACTCACCTTGGGCTACCCGTACACGCCGCCTCGCGGCTCCGCGCCGGCGCCCCAAGTACGCCCTGGCCCCGCTGTCCACCACGACAACTTGGTCGCTAGGTGTCAAGTGACGCCGTCGCTGTCTATAGACCGGATGGATGGATGGATGGATGGGGCTGAACCCTTTGAATCGGGCGGCGGCCTGCGCCACCTAGCCAGAATTTTTTTTAAGCTATTTAATTTACGAGTTACAAGTCTAGAAATTTAGTCTTAAAAGCTACGGTCCGTACCTAGCAACCGGGTGCACACACCTTCTGCAGAAAGGGTCGCCCAGTAGGGAATAGGAAAATATTCACCCTTCCCTTGACCTATGCCACCAGTCAGATAATCTCTTCTTGGTTATCTCCACCTTCCCCATGTCTATGTTCCCCTCACTATCCCTAAATCCCAGTGCGGTTGTTATATTAATAGGCTCTTCAGCCACTACAGGGTGAAGCCCCTTACAGTAAAGTACCAAATGCTCAGCCGTCTCCTCCTCCTCTCCGCAAGCTCCACACACGGTGTCTACTTCCTGATATTTAGCTCTATATGTCTTAGTCCGCAACACTCCCGTTCTGGCTTCAAATAGCAGAGAAATCCCCCTTGAATTATCATAGAGACTCTCTTTATCGATATCTGTTTTACACACCCTGTACATCTCCAATGCTGGTTTTGTTTGCATACCGGCTTCCCATATACTTCTCTCTGTTTCCTTAACCTTCTTTTTAACTGTAATTTCCTGACCCACCTCCCCACTGTTGCCCACATATTTAGATCTGAGTTTTCTTGTTCGCTTTCTCCATTTTGTGTCAATACCCTTCATGTACAGATAGCTAAACACTCTTCGTGCCCACCGTCCCTCATCCATTTGTCTCAGTCTATCCTCAAATTCTATTTTGCTGCTTGCTTCCCTTCCTTCGAAAGTCGACCACCCCATGTCGCCCTGTACCCCCTGATTTGGTGTCTTCCCATGCGCTCCGAGAGCCAGCCTACCCACCCCTCGTTGTTTTATTTCTAGCCTTGCCTGAATGTCAGGTTTCATACATAGAACTGCATTCGCAAAAGTTAGGCCTGGCACCATAACTCCCTTCCAAATCTCCCTGACTACTTCATACCTGTTATAGTTCCACAATGCCCTGTTTTTCATTACCGCTGCATTTCTATTGCCCTTGCCAGTTGTGTGTCTTTCATGTTCACTGAGGTAATCCGTATCTTCCTTGATCCACACGCCTAGATACCTATACTTGTCGACCCTCCCAACATTGCATTCTTGTATTCTAAGGACTTCACCCTCGTCATCGTTAAATATCATAATCGCCGACTTGTCACTACTGAACTCCAATGCCAATTCATTTCCCTCTGCACCACAGATACTCATTATTTTTTGTAGATTCATCCTGTTGTCCGCCATTAGTACTATGTCGTCTGCATACATTAATCCCGGTATTGACTGTTCAATCTTCCCGCCATGTCTGTAGTATGAGAGGTCAAAGCCAACTCCACTCTTTTCTAGTCTCTCCTCTAACCCTTGGAGGTACATCATAAACAGTAATGGTGACAAAGGACACCCTTGCCTAAGGCCTCGTTTTATTTCTACTGGTGCTGTCACTCTTCCTTCCCATGTTATAAAAACCTTGTTGTCTCTATAAATGTCCTTTAAGATTTTAATTATTCAATTTTCCACCTTCAAGTGGTTCATTATTTCCCACAGCTTTCCTTGGACCACATTGTCATAAACTCCCTTAATATCCAAAAAAGCTATCCATAGAGGTCTGTTATCTTTAACTGCAATTTCGATACACTGTGTTAATGTAAACAAATTGTCCTACAACCTTCTTTCTTTCCGAAAGCCATTTTGTAACTCGCCAATCAACCCCTCGTCCTCTACCCATGTCTGCAATCTGTTCTTTAAAACTTGCATTACAACCCTGTAGACTACCGATGTCACTGTTATGGGACGATAGTTGGCTATGTCACCCTTATCCCCTTTATTATTATATATTAAACTCACCCTACTTAACCTCCATTCTTCCGGGACACTTCCGCCTTCAATGACATTGCTGACCACTTCTCTTAATTTCGTCCTGGATTTAGGGCCTCACTTTTTTAATAATCCAATAGGAATGCCATCTGGGCCTGATGACGTGCCACTAGGAACTTTCTGTACTGCCCTTTCCCATTCCCTTTCTCCGATAGCCTCATTTTCACCAACTAAATTACTTTCTTCTAGTTCCTCATTTTCTGTGTATCTTTGCTCCTTAAATTTCTCTGCCATCATTGCTCCTACATGTTTCGCTGCCTCATCCCCTTCTAGTTGCTCACCTGGGACGTGGTAATGCAATGCTGTTCTAACCTTGTTTTACGGCTCAAAGAGTTCAGGTGCTTCCAAAATTTTTTGGCTGCCTTCCTGTCTTTTTTATTCACTTTAGACAACCATTGTGCCCCCTTTCTCTTAATTTTTTCATTAATCAAACAGGATGCCTCCTTTCTACATGTTAGAAATGTATTCCACTTCCTATTTACTTCGCTTTCTGGTTTACAAAAAGCAGCGCCATCTGTTGAACGCAGCGGCAATCAGCGTCAGCCGCCATCTTGCAGGGTTGGCAGCGGCAGCGCCGTTACGGCATTCCACTTGGAGAGACGCGACGTAAACAAACATAGCACCGAAAGGCCGGAAACTCCGAAGTGGACGCAAAAAAGTCCCCTACGACCACTAGCCGACGCCAGCATTGATGGCATTCCCCTCGGAGATACGCGACATCAAGAAACAGCACCGATTAGCTGAAAACGCCGAAGCGGACAGCAAAAAATCCGGTGAGACCGCTGGCCGACGCGATTACTTCGATGACATTTCCGTCCGAGAGACGCGCGACGTCAAGAAACTGCGCCGACATGACGAAAACGCCAAAGCGGACGCCAAAAAAGTCCCTTACGACCGTTGTTAGCCGACGCGAACAATTCGACGACATTCCCCTCAGAGAGACGCGACGTCAAGAAACAGCGCCGAGAAGCCGAAAACGCCGTAGCGGACTCCAAAATGTCGCCTACGACCGCCGCCGACGCGAGCACTTCAACGATATTCCCTTCGGAGAGACGCGACGTCAAGAAACAGCGCCGACAACCCGAAAACGCCAAAGCGGACGCTACAATGTCCCCTACGACAGGTAGCCGACGCGAGCACTTCGACGAAATTCCCCTCAGAGAGACGCGACGTCAAGAAACAGCGCCGACAGCCCGAAAACGCCGATGCGGACGCTAAAAAGCCCCCTACGACCGCAAGCCGGCGCCAGCACTTGGACTACATTCCTTTCAGAGAGACGCGACGTGAGGAAAGAGCGCCGACAAGCCGATAACGCCGATGCGGACGCCAAGAAAGCCCCCTACGACCGGGACCCGACGCGAGCACATCGACGACATTCCCCTCAGAGAGACGCGACGTCAAGAAACAGCGCCGACAACCCGAAAACGCCAAAGCGGACGCTAAAATGCCCCCCACGACCGGTAGCCGACGCGAGCACTTCGACGAAATTCCCCTCAGAGAGACGCGACGTCAAGAAACAGCGCCGACAGCCCGAAAACGCCGATGCGGACGCCAAAAAGCCCCCTACGACCGCTAGCCGGCGCCAGCACTTGGACTACATTCCTTTCAGAGAGACGCGACGTGAGGAAAGAGCGCCGAGAAGCCGATAACGCCGATGCGGACGCCAAGAAAGCCCCCTACGACCGGTAGCCGACGCGAGCACTTCGACAACATTCACCTCAGAGAGACGCGACGTCAAGAAACAGCGCCGACAACCCGAAAACGCCCAAGCGGACGCTAAAATGTCCCCTACGACCGGTAGCCGACGCGGGCACCTCAACGAAATTTACCTCGGAGTAACACGAAGCAGACGTTGGTAAGGTCGCACAGAACGGAAGCACCGACCACGCCATGCAGGAGCGAGGTAAATAAGAAAGTATCGTTGGAGAGAGCAGCACCTACAGCCGCACGCGCGTCCGGGCGACCGGAACAACCCTGCAAGATGGTGTCGGCCGCATAATGTTGCGGCACTCGTTTATCGGATTTTCACCGTTGCCAGATATTTTAAAGGGGTCTATAGGCAATTAATCATGTGCGGGCGTCGTCCTTCATGCACACGCTATACTTCGCTTCCGTTTAGGCAGTGACGCAGCCGACACAACGGACTGATAGGACCAATAAGACAGCGTCAACAGAACAACAACGTGGTGAACGTAATGTTAAGAGTGAAGAAAACTTTCATATCATGGCGCCACAGCCCCCAAGTACGCCCTGGCCCCGCTGTCCACCACGACAACTTGGTCGCTAGGTGTCAAGTGACGCCGTCGCTGTCTATAGGCAATTAATCATGTGCGGGCGTCGTCCTTAATGCACACGTTCTGCTTCGTTTCAGCTTAGGCAGAAACGCAGCCGGCACTACAAACTGATTGGACCAATCAGGCAGCGTCAAGAGCGCAACAACGCTGTGATCGTAATGTTAAGAGTGAAGAAAACTTTCATATCATGGCGCCACAGCCCCCAAGTACGCCCTGGCCCCGCTGTCCACCGCGACAACTTGGTCGCTAGGTGTCAAGTGACGCCGTCGCTGTCTATAGGCAATTAATCATGTGCGGGCGTCGTCCTTCATGCACACGCTCTGCTTCGTTTCAGCTTATCCAGAGACGCAGCCGGTACTACAAACTGATGGGACCAATCAGGCAGCGTCAAGAGCGCAACAACGCTGTGATCGTAATGTTAAGAATGAAGAAAACTTTCATATCATGGCGCCACAGACCCCAAGTACGCCCTGGCCCCGCTGTCCACCACGACAACTTGGTCGCTAGGTGTCAAGTGACGCCGTCGCTGTCTATAGGCAATTAATCATGTGCGGGCGTCGTCCTTCATGCACACGCTCTGCTTCGTTTCAGCTTAGGCAGAGACGCAGCCGGCACTACAAACTGATGGGACCAATCAGGCAGCGTCAAGAGCGCAACAACGCTGTGATCGTAATGTTAAGAATGAAGAAAACTTTCATATCATGGCGCCACAGCTCCCAAGTACGCCCTGGCCCCGCTGTCCACCACGACAACTTGGTCGCTAGGTGTCAAGTGACGCCGTCGCTGTCTATAGGCAATTAATCATGTGCGGGCGTCGTCCTTCATGCACACGCTCTGCTTCGTTTCAGCTTAGGCAGAGACGCAGCCGGCACTACAAACTGATGGGACCAATCAGGCAGCGTCAAGAGCGCAACAACGCTGTGATCGTAATGTTAAGAATGAAGAAAACTTTCATATCATGGCGCCACAGCCCCCAAGTACGCCCTGGCCCCGCTGTCCACCACGACAACTTGGTCGCTAGGTGTCAAGTGACGCCGTCGCTGTCTATAGGCAATTAATCATGTGCGGGCGTCGTCCTTCATGCACACGCTCTGCTTCGTTTCAGCTTAGGCAGAGACGCAGCCGGCACTACAAACTGATGGGACCAATCAGGCAGCGTCAAGAGCGCAACAACGCTGTGATCGTAATGTTAAGAATGAAGAAAACTTTCATATCAGGAAGCCACAGCAACTAACGCTCTCGATCGGGCGCTACTCGAGACAGACGCGCACAAATTTGCTGTACAAATATCATATATAAAGTGGATTGTCAAAGCTGTGGCGTAGGTCTGTGCTAACGCGTACAGTTCACACGTAGCCGACCCAGGGTCGAATCCCGAAAGCGGTAGGCCATCTCTTTTAAGCAGGGTGCAATTCTAACAGTAGACGACCTACGCCCTTTTGCGCCAACTACAACATCAACAGATGCAATTGCAGCGACAACGGGCGTCATTTTCAGTGATGAGAACATCCCGTAACAGCGGTCGGTGTAAATCTCGCAAAAGTGGCGTCATCGGAGGGTTTAGGTGACCCTTGTTCGCCACTATGCTGGCGTGGGGATGCCGCCGATGACGCCAGGATGTTTTTGACAGATAACCGAAAGCAGAGAGGATCTGTGCAGCAATCACTGCACGTAGTTTTAAAAATAAAGCCGGTCTACGTGTACTTCTGCCGATGGCAATAGACCGGTTGCAATACGTACAGCACCACGACGGCGGGGGATTTTGGGAACCCTCGGCACAGATCACGCGCTTTCTCGTTGCGTCTCCGCGACTGTGCGTGAGTCGCGAAAGTTACCGCCCGCAGCAGCCGTCGCAGCAATCCGCCATCCCTGCCATCCGCCGGAACGTCGTACGTCTTTGGCAGCGTACTGTATCTGTGCTGCCTGTAGTACCCGGGTTGACTTTTGCCTGCGTTGTGCTATTCACTTAAGTAGATACGTGCTGCGTCGTATCGTAGCTTCCTCTATACTCGCAAAGCCTAGCAGTTCGACAACGGGGCCATAGAGTGCCCGGTCGCAGATTTGGAGCGCAGGGATCTGGTAGCACTGATCATGAAAGATCCATTTCTCGGGGAACCTTGACGTCAGCGCACTGCTTTTGCAGCGGCGATGACCCGAAACACACTTGTTCACTCGAGAGAAATGTGTTTCGGCGTCTCGCCGTAGCGGGGCGCCAGTCACGTGGCTCTCCTCTTATTCCTTTTTCTGCCACTCCACCTTTTCTATTTCGGCGTCCGCTTCTCATGGCGATCTGCCAGGCTTTGTCAGTATATAGAAGACTATGGTCGTAACGTACTTTCACGTCTTGCAGTGTCACGGAATACACTTATTTTGCACCGCAACCGCGGCTCGAGATTCGACTAGGTTCGACAATGCGCTTGTGTAGCAGAAGACGGAGCCGGAACAAAAAAGAGGGATGAGAAAGGGGCAGCCTCGCAAGATAGCCAAAGCAATACCCTTTCCCCTATTTATGGGGCATCCACACGAAGGAGAAATCCGCCACTTTCCTCCGGGGAGCGCGTATCATGTGAGTCCTACGTCATCCCTTTTTGGCGCCTCGCGGTGCCTTTCTCCTCCGTGGCGGAGGCGCCGAGGCTCCGTTCTGTTAGCACGAAAGCTGCGCAGGTGGGCGGCGGAGCCAAGGACGGAGTTTCCCGGGTTGATGACGTCACGACATCCGTCCGCGGAGTTCTCCTTCGTGTGGATACCCCTTTACGTGCGCTCTTCTGACTCGGCTGCTTGAGCGTTGTTGCCTTGGTAACCTGTGCCTGCTCGCGTATGTCACGTGATATCGGGAAGAAAGACGATGGTAGGGGCGCTCCGAAGACTCCTATAATTCGTCGCGCGGTGCGCGCGGGCTTTTGAATTTTTTTGCGAGAGGTCTATCTCGATAACCGGATGTGCGATTTGCAGGACAAAACAAATATAGAAGTCCACCGTAACTCAGATTTTCGGAAGAGGTTAAGCTTCCTTTAAGTGTCCGCTACCGGAGGTGTATCCTTCGGAGAACATTTTCATAGTTAGCTACCAGACTTGGTCCTCACGCGAAGACAGCTGTAGTTTAACTATCGAAGTTTTATTGTATACAATTGTTTGCATTAACATTGAGACTAAGAAATTGGAAGAGCTTGGTTGTGCCAGGCTTTAGACAGAGAGGGAGGAATAAATCGAGCTTCTTTGCGTTGCGCTTGTTTCTGAAACCATGATTTCATACTTTCAGATTACGTACATAGAAAAGGCGGCGTATGTGGGAACGAAACAAAATTCATCCTCGCACGAGTCTACGAAGGTGCTTGGGATAACATAGCTCGCTTGGCGGAGCCAGTTGTTCTAGTGTATGTACTTTATGTATGCTTTTTTTTACAATTAAAACATCAGGGTTGTTGTTGCTTAGATAAACTTGTCGAAGGCGATAGAATAAATACTTGCCCCGTATGTATAAAAAAGACGGTTGCATTTCAATGTATGCAATTGAGTTTGGTCAATCTAAATAATTTTGAGTAAAATCTGGAACGCTGCTGATTCAGTTTGAGTAACGCATTTAAAATATGTTTTGTTTACCCTTTGTTGGACTACATTCCTATCTATGTGTGGGTTACAATGAGTCTCGGGCTTTACATTTCAGAAAATGGCTCTACTTTATTTATTCGGTAGTCTGTTTTTGTTTCTAAAAAAACCCAAGTCAAGTCACGCCAAAAGGGGTGTTTTCATTCACGCTCACTAATAGTCACTGGGCTACAGCCCATTACAGATACAGGGAAGCGTGATCCAAGTAGGGTGCCTTCACGTGCGCTTTATTTAGAGTGGTGGAATCCCGCCATTTTGTTCCACACGTTTTGTTTTTGTTTTTTTGTTCAGACGCGCCTGAAAAAAACGTGTCCCTGCACGCGTTTGTGGCGCTGACTGTGCTATGGCGACATTTTGTTTTCATCGATTTTTTTTTTGTATTTCCCCATGAGGGCGTGCTGTCGGCATCGGGTACTACAAAGGGTGGCATTACCCTATACAGAAGGACATTGACGCACCCTAGATCGAATGGCTGTTAGTACAATTATCTGGCCACAGCTCACCGTAGATATTATTTTGCTTTGTCATGAAGCGTGATTTAGGGACAGCTAACACAGTCATCTGCATTTTTCTCAATAGCTAATGCCTCGAGCTTCTCTGTTGCTTGTGTGTTTCTGTTCCTTGCAAGAATGCTGACGTTGGTAAGGGCTGGACTACACTTACAAGTTGTGCAGTGGGCTGAAAGTTTCCTGCTGATGTGCTCTTTGCTGCCGCTGCGTACTCTCGACTTCTATTGTTAAGCCTGCGTTCGAGAGGTCGGGCTTGTGAGAGGATGTTTGGGTGTTCGCTTTTAATCGTTGCTTGAAGTGTTTTGACAATTTCTCAATGGTATTCATCAGCAAAAGTGTAAACAGCGCAAACAAATTAACAAAGGACGAGTAAAAGACGTACAGGACACAGCGCTGACTATCAACTGAAAGTGTAATTTTCAAGCGAACCAGAAAATAAACACGGGAAACAGAGAGGAAAGAACAAACAACGCACAAAAATACAACCCGAGGAACAAGACTTCTACTACGTGATATCTCTTCCACACGTGCTTGCCACTATTCTTGGTAAAAAGAACTTCGCCATCCCCCAAGTGCACCGACGGTGCGCTAACACATTCCCCTTCCCCTTTTGATAAAATCTCTCTGTCGGTCTTATTTTTGTTGCGCGCCAGGATCGTCAAGTCATTGAAGAATGGCACGCAGCCGCACCTACTGCAATCTACCGCTAACTGGTCAGCGGGGGAGAAAGGAAGTGCAAGGAAATGCCCCCTCGCCCTCACGTTCACGCACCTCCCTGTTTGTCCAATGTATACCCTACCACACGTGAAGGGGATCTGGTGCACAACTTCTTGTGCGCATGGACCAAGAGGAGTGCGGTGGTTAACAACACAATGGAAATCACTGCTATTCCCTCGGTTAACAGCAGAGCACATTCATGACAACTTTTGGAATGCTGAAAACACCACTGGCACGTTGTGCTTAAAAGTCACTTGCTTAACCTGGTGGGAGAAGGCACAGTATTCATCAGGGAAGAAGACCTGTCCGAGAGCTCGAATCATCAATTACGCACCAGTTGCGTGTTACCTGTGAAGAGAGCACTGTCGAAGACGTTCTAATAATGGTATCACAATATCAGAGTTCGCACCGTACACCATTTTGTAATGTCATTTCTTCTACGTTTCCAGGAGTCCGAATTTGGTCATCCCGAGAGAAAAAAAAACCAATGACATTTGTCACTCACAGAGTGACCAAAGATATCCTTCGCAGATGGTTCGTCTGCTAACACGGGCGAATAACCTGTTTTGTCTGCTAGCGCAACATCGTTCGCAGAAAAAAATAAAACAAGATAATACCGTACGCCGTACCAACTGTGTACCGTGGCCAAGGGAATGGGACGAAGGTTCAAATTGTGATTATCGGGTTTTCCACGTTGGAAGCGATAGACAACCTATGTTTCCTTCGCAAATCTCAAGATGTTCTGCTGCCATACAGAAGCTTACACCGGCCGGTGGGTGAATGGTCGCTCAAGATAAGCACTTGAAATGCCGCGATACCTCTCTCGCCATTTGCAGATTAGTGAAGAGTACTCATCAAAGTGCCCAACTGTGGACGTGCGAACGGGTCAAAAGTTATTCATTGGTCGATAAATCTTTGACACCACTTGCAATGGGCATCCCAATAAGCTCTAATTCTCACCCGGATCAAAATAAAATCCTTATTTTTTATTTCTAGTGAGGGCATGGCAGTTATTTGGTGATAACTTCTCACGTATATATTAATGGCAACATAGGTATCCCAGCTTCTGATCAGCTTGTCTCAAGTGCTCCTATATCCACCGGTGAATGTTAGCTTTAGTATATGAGCAGAAAATATTGATAGGTGAAAGGAAGCACGTCGTCGCGGAACTCCGCTCGTAGCAGACGATCCGTATTCTTTTGGTCAGGTTCTGTTCGCGAAAACTGCATAGGTGCTTCTTGGTTTTATTTCCGTTTGCGAATAGCAGTCGTAGCAGACAATACATTTTCTTCGCTCGCGTCAGCAGATGTAAATTGTTTGCTAACAATATCGTGACTCGCTTTGTGAGAGCAAAATTATAATCGGATCTAATTTTTATGTTGACCAGATTTGACCCCCAGGTGGTTTGAAATTAGGGCGAGCACATAGCCACCAAACCGGAGAAAAGTGAATCCTGTTTTGAAGGCCGGTTATCGGACTCCCCAAATTTTTTAATACAAATAATTTGTATTGCGACATCGGGCGAATGATTCAATATTGCTGCGCTCTAAAATAAAAAAAAAGGTTGCTTTCACTTAGAAGAGTATCAGAAATCAATATTGTAATGTACCAATGATTCGCACAACGCCTCGGTTGGGGTTTTAAATATTTGTTTGTTTTGCGTTCTTCAACTTTTCCACTTAAGGTACAATTTTATAAGCGAAAGGAGATGAATTTTGAATGTGTATTATCTTAGTTCTCAGTTACATCCAATGCTATGTTTACTGAAACAGGCTATGCTGAAGAATCAGATGTATTACATATACTCTTCTATAACGCCTATTGCTTGAATCGTTCCCCTATTGATGTTGTCAGTGTCCCTGGGTTTTATTCAAATTCTTGATCTTGAGTTGAAGAACATGCCAGTCGTCTACGAGAAAAATATTTTCAAACAGTTACAACACACCTTTATATTACGCCTTCACATATATCGTTTTACTCAGTGATAGGGTACACAAATAATGTTCCAAATTGAAACCACCTTGATATCAAAATCCTGAAACGTACATAACCCAAACTGTGATTTCCCAGTGAAAACTATTTTTTGCGTTTCAGATTAGGCTGTCAGCTCAACGGCAGTGTCCCTGCGAGCGAATGTAGTCCGAAATTAATTAGAGAACCGCCGTATCGTTTCCAAGACTGCGTTGGCAAAAATATTAATAAAACACTCACGTAAGTTTCAATCCATTTTACACTGTACCAAAGCGCGGGATTGATATTTAGTATTTTTAATTGTGTTTCCGTCGATAACTTGGTATAGTTGTGTTAATTGTGTTTCCGCCGATGACTGCATATTGTATACAGAAATTAAGACGCCCATGGACCAACTTAACCTAAATACATGTATTGCGCGCATTGGTGAATGGTGCAATACATGGCAAATGTCATTAAATTTAAAAAAAAAAAACCGTTTGCATGACAGTTACTCACAAAACTAAACCCAGTGTGTTTGTATATCAGCTAGAAGGAAACCCGATTGATGGGGTTAGCAAATACAAATATCTGGGTGTAACCATTTCTCACGATCTACGCTGGGGAACGCACATAGATAATGTTGTTAAAAAAGCGAACGCCAAATTATGGTACTTAAGACGGTCCCTAAAACTGAGTTCTGTAAACACAAAACGTTTTGCATATAAAACGCTCGTCAGGCAGGTCATGGATAATGCATGCGAAATCTGGGACCCCCACACTAAGCAAGATGCCCTTAAATTAGAAAGAGTGCAGAGGCTCGCTTTGCGCTTTCTATTTTCTAAATATCGTCGATTAGATTCGCCAACGGCTTTGTACAGTGCTCAACGAAACGAAATGGGCCAGCGGAACGCGTGGCCTCCAGAACTTGCTGCGCCATCTACCGATAAAAGACGGGCTGCCTGGTGACGCGAGTCGGAGGTGTGCAAAGCTGATACGAGCGCTCATCGGCTGTTCCCACGCTGTGCACAACCCCCGATGGGTAATCTCTGCAGAGTGATAGCCTTTTTTTATTATTTAATCGCCGCGTGGTTTTATCGCGATCTGTTTGACGCCCTGTGCATACTTTTATCTTGTCTCAAATATGAAAGAAAAGGAACAAAAGGGCAATATTTTTTTTCTTTTAATAAAAAGCACAGTGCCATTTCACTTCACATTTATTTTTCTATAAATTGTCGGTTCACTGCCATCAGTATCCATTCGTGAAGATGCCGTCGCGAGTGCCAATTCACGAACGCTGGCGAATTGTGGCCCTATGCCGCGCGGGAATGCCCCAACGAGAAGTCGCCCGGATGACAGGAAGGACCCGAACCGCAGTGGCCCGAATTTTCACGGCGTTTCGAGACGACAACGGCCGCATCCATGACGCTCCTCACGAGACGTCCGCCCAAGGTCCACTACCGATGAGGAAGATCGATGGATCGTCGCGGCTGCAGTCGACCAGCCTTTTATTACGGCCCGTGACATTCGAGGCGAACTTGGTCTGAATGTCAGTGACCAACTTGTGCGACGCCGTCTTGCAGAAGCGGGTATTAGGAGCTATGCTGCGTGCAAGAAGCCAATTTTAACTCCTCGACAAAAAGATATCCGCCTGCGGTTTGCCATGGAAAAGACATCATGGACGATTCAAGACTGGAAAACCGTTGTTTTCAGCGACGAGTCCTCTTTCTCAACTCACTGGCACCAAGGAAAACAAGTTTGGAGACCGCGAGGTGCACGGTATGTTACTTTTGAGCAACACGACAATTTTTAACAAGCCGGATCTTATAATTTGTGATTTTGATGTTTCAGGTATGATGCCCCTTACTTGCAGCGTGTGGGCAGGAGTGGGCGACAAACCGTTAACGTCTGGGGGGCATTGTCAGCGGAAGGACTTGGTCCACTTGTAAGAATCCAGAGGCTTAACTCCGAAACGTATTGCGACGTCATTGAGCACGAGCTCATTCCTTACGTTCTTGAGGGACCTTTCCCTGACGGATGCTTTTTTTTCAACATGACCTTTGTCCTGTTCATCAGTCAAATCGTCTGCGTGACCTTCTAGAGGAACGCGGAGTGGCGGTTATGCCATGGCCCCCAAAAGGGGCTGACATGAACCCCATCGAAAACATCTGGGGAAACATGAAGATCCAGCTATCGCGGCGAGGACTTCACTCCGTCACGACTGACCAGCTATGGGATGCTGTGAAGGAAGAATGGGACAGGCTGCGGCAATGTCCAGAGTTGGTGGTGAATCTTTATGAATCCCTTCCGCGTCGCATGAATGCTATTTGTGAAGCCAATGGAGAGTTCTGCAAATATTAGAGTAAGGTGCTGATAATAAAACAAGCACGTTACTTATATTATTTTTTTTCTGGTAGGCGCAGAATTGTGTAACATGTCAAATAAACTATGTTGACACAGCACACGCTTTTTAATGACTGTCAGACGCTCGCTAAAATTGAATAAAACCACGAAAAAATAAAACTATCTGCATTAATATATTATAGCTGCAAAAGGCCGGACGCGCTGGCTCATCAATCTTTTATGGAATAAAAAATGAAGCTTTATCTTTTCTTTTTTATATATTTGAAGCAAGATAAACTCATGCACATCATCACGACAGTGTCTCTGAGGAAAAATAAACGTGGTCACTCCGCAAAATCATGGCCTGCGCAGATTATCGGGGGTTGCGCGCCTGTGTGCGAACAGCCGCTGAGCGCTCGTATCAGTTTTGCGCATGTGCGACTCGCGTCACCAGGCAGCCCGTGTTTTATCGGTAGATGGCGCAGCAAGTTCTGGAGGCCACGCGTTCCGCTGGCCCATTTCGTTTCGTTGAGCACTGTACTCGAGAGCCAAACTTTCGCTACTAAAGGCTAGGCGTAAAGAGAAAAGATTAAAATTTCTTTACATGGTTCTTAATGATTATATACAGATAGACAAGACAGCCTACTTAATTCCCGATGCGTCTAGAATTACACGTAACAAACAGAGTCGTGCCCTTCACCAGCCCTGCTGCTTCAAAGACTGTTTTAAGTACTCCTTTTTTCCCCTAACGATAAGCGAGTGGAACTCTCTCCCAGAACAAGCAGTAGCGTGTCAATCGCTGGAATCTTTGTGTTCTTATCTTGCATTTGATGACGTGGGCAGCAATCCTTGAAATGGCATGTTTATTTAGTTACTATCCCCTTTTGTTGTGTCGCGTCATGACTTCTAGCCAGCGTCATTCTTCCACTGTTGTATTGATTTTACATTTTTTCCCCGAGTGCCTGTAATATATTGTTCTGGAATGCATTGTTAGGACGGGTTTGCAACAAACGCAGTTGTCAAGTTTTTGTTGTTTGTTCTTGTTTCCTTGTCGTGTCCAGACCAAGTTTCTAATGTTCTTTTCATTTTTTTTATTTTTTCCTTCAGTGTTTATCAAGTTTTTTGTTCATGCCTTCCCTATCATAGTCCCATGTAGGGACTGATAGTATTTTGAAATAAATAAATAAATAAAAACACCGCGAATGTAAAAATAACCATTTCGCTATGAGTCCCCCTTAAGCAAGTAGGGCGAATGATTGACGAGATATTGAAAAAATTACCATCAATCGCTGTATTCCATCGGAACGTTCCGTGCTATACGCTGTTAAAATTATCATAGCTTTTCTTCTTTCTTTCATCTATAAATCAGAGAGTAGCCGATACCCATAACTCAATGGGGCCAATCAGGCTTAGCCAAAACTGGAACTCTGCGACATTCGTCATATTTTCGTGCCTTTGCTATAATCGATCAACTCAATCAGGCGCAGAAAATGTGCCATGGCCCTGTCTTTTTATTATTGTGTTTCAGCCTTTGGGTATACTCTAGCTTATGATAAAACGAATGCATGCAGTGTAGTACGAACATCATCCGGAAGACAACAACACACACAAGACACACACACGAGACAAACAGCTCTGTGTGACTCTTGTGCGTGTGTATTGTGTGTCTGTTGTTCGCTTGCGTTGTTGTGATTATGATTTACCAACTCGCCCAAGCTGCCATCCTCACAAGCTTACAGCGTGCAACTTCACCTGCTCCTTGCTCAGTTCGTGCGTCTGTTTACCCGCTAAGTGCTTTTGTTTTCCCCCGACCTCAACCAGTGACAGAGTGCCGCATTGCTACATGCTCATTGCACGTTTCCTGCGTTTTCTCTATGGTGCCCTTTGACTGCCGTGCCCCTTCTTGCCTTCCGATAAGCCAAACCCGCATTTTGCTCTGGCGATCGAGTGGAAGACAAATCGGGCACGCTGGTCTTGAGCAGACTTCTAAAAGCTGAACTATCGCAAGAATGTGCATCCGGGCAAGGGTGCGATGCCGCTGTGACTTAGCTTGTTGATTTTTCGAGCTTCTGAATGCACTTAAATGTGCGTTAGCGACCGAGTTACAAAGCACGCAGCGCCGGTGAAGGGCACAGCAGCTGGGCATCTTACAGCCCATTGCCTCACGTGCGGGTGCAGTCCAAGTTTTAGCAATATCTCCATTTTTAAAAGACACAGAAATGCCTTTGCGTGCGAGATTCTAGGCGCTATGGTTATTGAGGAAAGCACCGGTGGATGTGTGAGCGTGCCTTCCATCACGGTCAGCGAAAAGGAAAAACAGGTTTTGCAATGTAGCACGTCCCCGTGACGGTAAATAAGAAGGAAGAGCTGTTTGTGGAGTTAGGTGGGTTGAGGAGAGATACAAATGTGCGACGGGTATTAATTTAATTTAATTTATTGGCAATATTTTATGTGCAGAATAAGACTAAAACACGAATTAAGTTTAAGGCGATGAAAATTAAGTATAAAGTCAAAGTTGATAGTCAGCATAGTGTATGCCTGCGTCTTCTCTTTCCATGTTTCTGTCATTCACGTTCTGGCTGACCTTTTATTTTTCACCAATGTACCAACTAGCTTAATCTTAGCCCAATTTTCACTTAAATGTGCCTTCCCGCCGCGTACTCTTTTTTTTTCATCTGTTAACCCGCGTTTTACCAACACCAAACATGCCACGGATCTTGTTGGTGTCCTTGATGAAAACCGTTTCTGCTTCTCCATGTTCTTTATGAAATGTTTTGACACTACGACCGCACCAGCAAAGGACGCAGTGCTAGATTTTCTGATTGGACACAACGTTTACGTCAGCGTTTGGCTGGATCTCGTGTCCTCGCTGATCGAGCATGAGTCCCGGTCCAACTCTCACGTAGGGCTGGTGCCCAATGAATGTCCCGCAATAGACTGTGTTTCCCCTTGCATGAGATCGCCATGGACTCCACAAGCCATCCCACCTAATCTAGCGCTGTGAAAGTATCACGTAACAACATAAACCGCGCGCCGGGGCGTCCCTCTCGAAGTTTATGTGACACTCTCATCTCGCGGATTTGGTTCGTGTTGCTAGAAGCATCCGGTGCGGTCAATCCTATGGTAAAACGCAGCCTTCCGTATACGTAAACCGTCCAGCACTATGGCCTTGCTGTAGGCATTGCTGTAGGCCGACGCCGAGCATCTTTCGATGCATTTATTGAACCTACTGGAGCAGCACTCGATCCGTAGCATCAGTCGAGTCGAAGTAATATACCTTTACCATGAAAACTTCTGGCCATGGCCGGGCTGTTCTAAAACAGCGGCGAAAGTTCGAACGATGATCGGTGGTAAGAAGCTGGTGCGGTAAAAGTTACGTTGGAAGATGCGCTATCTTTCCTGTTTTCTCTTCATGTCATGTATTGAAAAAACAATTGTCTTCAAATTAGGTATACATTAGCACGAACAACCCACTCTTCTTGTAAAGGACCACTCGTCGCGCTGGATACTAGCGAATTTTACGACACCCTCTCACAATCAACCCGAAATTCGTTGCCATTGCCACACGACGTACGGGCAGTTCATTCGTGCTCGCGTTATTGACCTTTGTTGCTATATTTTGGATTATTCGTGGAATATACCTGCTCGGACAATTTTTATAATGGTTCCAAAACTCTAACAAAAACTTGTGTTTTTCGTTGTTTTTTTCTGGCCTTTGAAATTTCCTGAAATTTTCCATCTCTAACGGCAGATGAAGCATTGGGTTGGCATCGCGTTTTATAGCTCCCACGAGATGTGCTCCATCGACCCTTGTTGACGTTTCTATCACCGCGACGTTGAAACAAAAGTGATATGATCATAAAGTAATTTGAACCTACCAAATGATGCGAAAGTTATCCATACGGCGTTTATTTGAGCTCTACTTCAAACAATACACCAGTTCGAATGACGAGAACTTTCGCCACCGCCGCCCGCTACTCTGAAGGTGACAAGATGACGACGACGAGGAAACCAGACCGGCCTTCGAAGCTTAACGTCGCAATCAGGACATATGGTTCACTTAAAACAAAACAAAAAAAGTCGTACGGTTATTTTTCAGGAAGACAACCTGTACTGGAAGAGGAGCACCGAAGCGCCTTGCTGCCAGATCTTGCCTGTGTAGCACGGCCGGCCGCGAGTGTCGTGGTTGTTGTAGCTGTTCCTTCAAATACGAGTATCTAGTGGCCGTGACTACGGCCACCGATCCTTTGCAGTACTTCATTTATTTATTTTTTGCTTCTTCAAGTCGAGACGCAAGTGGCGAGCATCTAGACAAATTCTCAATTGTCATCGCGACGAAGTAACCGAAAGGCACCGTCGGTCATGTTGATCACACGAAGCTGACGTAGTCTTGCGTCGTAACCTGGGCCAAACTTTACGATTATCTCAATTCATCAACACGAAGTTCTGAATCAAATTCTTCGTACGCGCGTTTTTTGCAGCATACATAAGATCTTTCACGAATCTGAACTTAGAAAAGCTACGGGCACAACATGTGTCGTTCAAGACAAAGCGACAACGCGCTCAGCGACGACGGGGGAACTGGGGCACGGCGACACGGGCCGAAACCTGCGGCGCATGCGTGTTTCGCGAATCACGTGACAACAATGAGTGGGTTGATAGCGCTGCCCGTTGGCCTTCCCTGTAAAAACACAAAACAAGCAAACAAGTTGAATGGGGCGACATGGAGGTGACGTCGGTAGCGGAGTGTTGGCTGTGCCGACGCGGTACTATTGCCTTGGCTGTTTACGGCGCCGTGGCTTGCCCGCTTGGATTAGCAAATTTTATTGACTTGGCGCATCTCATACTCCGTTTTCCAGTTTAGCAATCTTTTAAACGAAATTCGATCGAAATATTTGGCGTGGGGTCTTTCAATACTTCGTTTCACCTCAAGTCGAGACGCAGCCGAGTCTACGAGATTGTAGGGATCAATCAGACACCGTCAAAAGGGAACAATCATGATGTTTGTCGCGTTTCTGAACGTGTTCCATGATCGCTAAACCACTCATCAACAAAAAAGGCGCAGTGACTTGCACTTTTGGTGCTGTTTGATTAGTTCCATTAGCTCGTAGCCTCGGCTGCGTCTGGACTTAAGCTTAAATAAAGTATAAGGGACACTAAGGATAACTCCAGTGTTTTTCCAAGTCGAAATTGAACTGAAGTTGCCCTTAAGTGAAGGGAGCAACCGTGCAGAACTCGTTTTTTAGGCTGACGGCTACGCGGCAGTATGGCATCGTATACCCTTGCGAGTCACCCCCTTCGATTTGATGAAAATTGCGGGGACTCGTGAACAAACAAGGAACAGCAAACAAAAACAACACGTCGGGCGATTGTGTTTATAGCGCGACAAATAAATGGATAAAAAGCAAGCGCTTTTCAGCGGTAGAATGACGATGGCTTTGATAGCCAGTATGAGCAGCTTACAAGAAGCGCGGCCAGTCGCAACGGGTCTCCCAGCCGGTCCTTTCGTGACGTCGGCTGACGGGCTGCCTCGTCTCTCGCCCTTCTTTCTGTTTGGAATGGCCTTGCTTTCGCCGCTGCTTTGAAAGTGTTCTTCCGACTAATACCATAGAGTTCTCGTACACCAGTGATGAGCAATTAGGTGAAAATGTCGAGGTATGCGAGTACTTCGGTTAAGTTTTAATAAAAAACTACTGTGAGATAAACATATTTACCCTGAAGTGACGAAAGCGTCCTAGCGGCTTCGGTTATTGAAACGAATCCTGAAGTTATCTTCATCTAACACAAAACTGACTCTACAAAACTTGATTAATGCCAGGGCTAGGCAGAGATACTCCAAAAAGTATTCGGGAATACAAATACTGAGATACATGTGTTTTAAGGCCAAAATACCGATGCTGAGATACATTTCTATTTTGTGCAACGGGATATCCCTGAGATACTTCCGCAATAATGGCGGAAAAGTATTCCAGAATACAGATACAGATACTCATAGAAATACATTTGTTCCCGAACGGTGCTACGTGGAGAGGGTGCAGTTTGTGGCGAACGCGAAAGGTAATTTAGGCTTATGCTCCTCTTTTTGTGCCATTTTATGCACTGCCCACTACCTTGAACTTTTTAACTATCATTAATTCCGCTAAATAAAAAATAACAAAACATGTCACCCCCATTGAACCACAGAGTTACAGAACGGTAAAGACTGCGTACCATGCTTGAACAAAAGGCGTGCGCCCGAAATGAACCCTGTTTTGCCGTGAGGGCGCATCTCAAACTGTAACATTATAAGCTTCTGAGTCACCCATTGTGTAGGGAGATTGGACAACAGGGCCGTACTTTTTCTCCACTCAACTCCTTTACAGCGTTCGCTCCGCTAAATCGGAAAGAGTGGAGGGCTTTGTAAGAGGAGCTGATTTTGTTATTCTTGCAAATAACCTTCTTTGAACCTAATTTTTTTTATTGTTGGTGACTGAGATGGATCATGTTATAGGGCAGGTTCATATTATAAATTCCGAAGCAAGTTGCACCAAACAGATGTTCTTATCCTTTAAATTAAAAAGGGCAACAAATGTAACGAGATGCCTAAGTCGGGCAAAGTATCCCGATACAAGCGATACATTGTAAATGTATTTCACTACTGAGATACAAATACATTTTACAAATGTGTCTCGATACAGAGATACAGATACTCGAAAGTATCTCTAAGATACTATCGCGATACATTTGTATCGCGATACAGCCTAGCCCTGATTAATAAGCTAGCTTTAGTACTCACATGACGGAAAAGCTGACTGCGTCCGTCTGTGGACAAAACAGTGGAAAGGGAAGCGCGCCACGTATTGAGGAGGAGAGTAGTGCCGGACAAATGAGAGAGGGAGGCGACATCACGGGGCGGAAGCCAATGCGCGAGCTTGATGCTGGGGCGAGTCTGAACTCGCAGGTGGGCGGAGCGCGTATGCCTTGGTTTGCGCTACGAGATGGAGTGTGAACCAAGTACTAGCGCTGGCCAAAATAGGCGGTAAAAAAGACGAAATGAGAAGGATGAAGACGGGCTGCCGAAAACGGTGAACAGCGATAGCAGCGTCAGCAGCGGATGCCGCTATTAGGCGTGCCATGCGGGCGAAAGAGACAGAGGAGTAGAAGCAACGCCTTACTCGGCTGGCCGAACTGCGGCCAGCCGAGATAGACACCCAGTGTCTCGGAGCCCGAAAGAAGACGGCTGTACTCCGCTACGACAGCTACCCCGTAACCGACGTGATCAACTTCAAGAGAAAGCATGTACTCCTCTTCTACCCGTTCAGGCGCGAGCTAGACATTTTAGACGGCAACAGAAACAATTAAAGGAGATCCCTTGGTGTATGTTTAGGGAATGCGTTACCATGACGCTTTGGAAACGCCGCGACCGTCTTACTTCGGGAACGCTAACACTGGCCCCGTAACGAAGCCAAAAAGAGGCAGCGGAAATAGAGGAAGCGAGAAACGAAGCCAAATGAGAAAGCCAAAAGAAAGAAGTGAAGGGGTCAGCGTGAGTGCTTCCCAAAGGGGGACGTGTGTATCGTTTCCCAAGGGTCATCATGCTAAAGCATTCGCTAAGGATCCACCAATAGACTTTTTATTACGTGAATAGATGGAGGGATGTTAATGGTTATACATTTTGTAACAGGCGGTAGCTTGCGCCACATAGCCTAAGTCTATAAAGACCAACACATGATTCCTCCTCCCCTTCTAAGACCAATTATCTACCCCTAACTATCACAAGGCAGTGTGGGATATCATCAGGATGACCTTTGGGGGATCGGCAACACAGCGTGCCCGTCTTCAAGTTTCGTTATTCCTCTCGCGACGCTGATTTCCTCTCTCCAGAAGCAGCTCAACGCTGCCCTCGAGCAGAGCTTCTCCGAGGTGTCTCCGCCTGTTCTAAGAGGCACAAGAATACTTGACCGCATTCGGTGAATTTGTTTTGTGATGGGGCGAAAGCAAACCACAGCAGAAACGCCCGTGCCGTCGTGTTTGTTTACTTCGACTACAGTGGTGCTTTCTAAGCATTTGTGTCCTCGAACATCGCCCGGATTTCTTATTTGGCGCATTTCATGCGTGTGCACAAGTTCAAGGTATTACTGGCGCGTACCGTATAAAGGATGCGAATTTTCACGCGTTTTTATCACCGGAGAGAAGTGATTAGTGTTAGCAATCCTGAACGCTCGCAACGTCTATCTGATCATGAAATCATATTTCTACGTTGCTATATCGCTGCTAAGATTACATTGTCTTTTATAATCGTAGAAAGGGCGTGTGGCGATATTTGTACTATTGCAATATCGTGTATTAGAGTCGTGATCGTCCAAGACGTCGCACTGCATCTTTTTATTTTCTTTTTTTCATCCACTGTACCCTGCAAGCCTATCAAGAAAAAATAATAATAAAGCTTTAGGCTATAGACAACTGTCTGTCTATATTCGGTTACGGCATTGAGTAGCAGGGCGTCCCTTTTTTAGAGGGGCCGCTGAAACAGCTGACCGCCGCGTATAGAAGCGGTCGCCGTGCTGACGACCCGCTGCGCTTGTTGTAGTGGTTGCAGGTGTGTGTACGCGCGGCGCAGAGTGGTCGTTCCGGTCGCAACAAACGCAGTCGTAGGTACGCGCTCGTTGCACATGTCTGAACCAGCCTTTCCCCCGTCCTCCCGAGGCGAAAGGCAACATGGCGACATCGTTTGACATCACGTACCAGAGGTAACAGTGCAATGTCAAACGTTGGTTCGGTTACGACTTGCCCCAACCGCAAATCGAAGAATGCCCGAAAATGTCTGCGTTTCACCGTCCTCGGAACCCGAACATGACTCCGAAGCGCTGCTATCGTCCACATCGCACGTCGAAGTGGCGTCATAAGAAATCATCCCCAGGTCGGCAGTCCGCCGAAGAATTTCAACCTCTAACGGCGTCAGGTCCTCGGGCGTAGAGAACTCCGCCATGATCGAAGCTCGAATGACAAAGAATTTCGGCCGATGCGGCTACCTCGGGATCACTGCGCGACGGAACGTCGTCCAACGCCATTGGCCCGAGATCCTTTTGATAAGCGTGCGAGGACCAATGAGAGTGGTTTCGTTTTCGGGTGGATGCGAGGTTTGGCGGCCTTCAATTACATTTTTATTAAAGAAATAATCACCGTATGACTATATTTTTTGGTTTTTAGGGATACTTAGGGGGTATAAATTCAGCTGTCATCATCAAAACACGAACTCAAAAACCACTTGAGTGCCCCTTTAAAGGAGATCCCTTGGTGTATGTTTAGGGAATGCGTTAGCATGACGCTTTGGAAACGCCGCGAACGTCTTACTTCGGGAACGCTAACACTGGCCCCGTAACGAAGCCAAAAAGAGGCAGCGGAAATAGAGGAAGCGAGAAACGAAGCCAAATAAGAAAGCCAAAAGAAAGAAGTGAAGGGGTCAGCGTGAGTGCTTCCTAAAGGGGGACGTGTGTATCGTTTCCCAAGGGTCATCATGCTAAAGCATTCGCTAAGGATCCACCAATAGGCTTTTTATTACGTGAATAGATGGAGGGATGATAATGGTTATACCTTTTGTAACAGGCGGTAGCTTGCGCCACATAGCCTAAGTCTATAAAGACCAACACATGATTCCTCCTCCCCTTCTAAGACCAATTATCTACCCCTAACTATCACAAGGCAGTGTGGAATATCATCAGGATGACCTTTGGGGGATCGGCAACACAGCGTGCCCGTCTTCAAGTTTCGTTATTCCTCTCGCGACGCTGATTTCCTCTCTCCAGAAGCAGCTCAACGCTGCCCTCGAGCAGAGCTTCTCCGAGGTGTCTCCGCCTGTTCTAAGAGGCACAAGAATACTTGACCGCATTCGGTGAATTTGTGTTATGATGGAGCGAAAGCAAACCACACATAAACAATTTGTGACGGCCTCGGGCGCGTACAAGCCCATTACCGCAAACATTTATAGCACGCCTTGAACAGCTGAGTTATGGCGCTGTCTAGTGGGACGGCGCGAAATTATATCGGCAGGTCAGGTGTCAACGCTTCCCATAGGCGCGCTCCCAGTGACATCGTCGTATATATAGAGTTGGTCGTGATTGTGACGGGCAACTCGCTCGTTCTGCATCGCCTAGTCGTCGACGTCTTCGACGCGTCGACGTACGACGTTCAACGGGCAGGAACACGAAGCGGGATGCATAAGCATGGGTGTCGGTCGGCTGGCCCTGGGAAAACATCTCCGGGTTCGGCGATTTCTTCCTTTGTTGTTGCGCCAATGGACCAAATTCTGACGGCTGGCCTTGAGTGCGGCGGCGTGCTCGGACTTCGTCGTCCTCTGCGAAGGGCAGTCTTTCGGGGCCGAGCACCTCACTTGGCCGGCGTGTCTTCTGAGGGGTACGCTTCACGAGCATAAAATTCGATACCCGGCACATTCACCAGAAATGTCGCGGATAAACAAGGCTTGACGAGCGTAAACTGAAAATAAACGTTAAATCTGCGAACTTGTGCCAGAAACAAAAGAAAGAATGAGCGCGTAACATCAGTAGCAATGTCGCGGCGTCGGCGGGACAGCTGGCTGGAGCGAGGCTGCGAGAGAGGATCAATCAGTAAGAACAAGGTTTGCTCCTTATCTACTACACTCGCTGTCGAATAAGCGACCTACAAGGTTCGAGAGTGAGCTAGGGCGAGCCTGACTCGGCAAGTTGATGTTGGCCTTCTCATCTTTTACACTCGGGGGAAGAGGAAACTCGAATCTGCTTGAAGTACGGAAAAGCGTCCCTTTTTGCTCATTCACTCGGAATTATTACAGAATACAGAAGCCATTCCATTGCCGCATATACATGTTCTTGTCATGAGCGTTCGTTGGTAGAGCATCCAGTTCGTCTCGACACATTTAAGTACTCGTTTTCTTGATCCAGTGTTGCACGAAACAAATTGCCTGCATCCCTAACAAATTTAGACTGTTGATTACTTCATCCATTGAATCACTCCTTTCATTTTAAGTAAACTGTGTTCAACTTTGTTATAAGTGTAAACATGTGTTCGAATTGCATGGTGTATAGGGTGTAAAAATTGGATAATCTGTTGGATAATGTTGTTATTTTTTGTTGCAATATTTATTTGACGTTATGAATATATCCTTCCACGGTCCTGATTGAGCCGTGTAGTATTACTAATTAAATAAATCAGGTATAAAGCTGTTTCATTTATATAGGGCATATACACCCTTCCCTATATATATAATAACAAAAATTGCTGATACAACAGTGATAAAATAAATTACTATTTATTTTCCAGCTCTAAAGAGAACTGTCCAAAGCAAACTATCATTGCGAAATCAAGGTACAATAGGAGCATTCTTCCGTGGGATGGCGTTGACAATACCACAAGATGCGTGAATCGCCGAAAAGCCAAATTCGACTGCTCGACCGTAAGTTGATGTGTACCTTCAACCCAACAATTTATCGAGTTCAATAACCCTTCTCATTCTCGAACTGGTCTGGTACGAGCCGCTGATAAACGATATGTTCAATTGCGTGCAGAGGCCCGCTTAAGTAAATTTATTCGGACGGTTTCAAAAAGGTTTATGTCATCATAAAACGTAAAAATGTAATATTACTTCTAATTTAGAACGATATGTTTCGGGGTGAGTATTTCAGTGGTGAGAGTAAGGAAGCGAAAACCAATATTGTTATACATGACTGTAACCGGAGACGACGGACGACAAGGGGACAAGGGACAAACTCGTACGTCGTGTGTGTTTTCTCTTTTCCCCTTCTGGTCCATCGTCTTCAGTTAGAATCATGTGTAACGTTAATCAGGTCGCCTGCGCAAGCAGCATGGCAATACTTGGCCAGTGTCTTGGCAATGTCGGCCGAAAACCGGCTCCAACATCGGCCGAATGTGCGGTTTTGAACCACGTGCCGACACCCGGCGGCGATATGCCTCTGGTACCATTTGCTCGCGTTTTAAGTTTCCTGCAAGCAATTGGCGTTTTGCACCTGATATAGCTTGATAACTAATTTTAAACGTAACTGCTAGGCTCTTCAAAATAACTTGCTTGGCGCAATATGGCCCAAGTCGCTCCTGCGCCATTAAACCCCAAACATCATCATCACCGACATCCGGCATGTATTGGCGTACCGCCGTTTCGTCATGGGCCTAGTATCGGTGGGATATCATGCGAGTACTGCCCTGGCCCGACTGTCGGCCAAGTATCAGTTAGATGTCGCATATGCGTCTGCTCTGTATCGGCCGGACATGGCCTATGCGCTCACTTTGTATCGGATATATCGGCGGCATTGGCTTCCACGTTAATTGCAGATATAGGGCGCGCCTCGCACGCAAACTTGGACGATCGAAATTGTTTTCAATCTCACAGAAGTTTATTAACCGGCTACAATTACACAGCTTGTTCTCGACAGTTTTACAAAAGTTATACTTCTGTTTGAAACTGCACTCTTTGAAAAAATGGTATCGATAGTCCTCCCTAAGGGCAGGAACGGTCTTGTAATCTATGTTTCTTTAGAAAGAGAGAAACATTCGTCCCTGAAGCAGGAGAGAAAATTGTTCCTCCGTTGCCTGCATCTCATTATGGCGGCCCTGAATCGAGCAAATTGAGCTCAATAAGGCTTAACGAGGACGCTACGTCTCTTGTACGGGACGAGAGGAGCAGCAAATAAAAGCGTAACACGAGTTTTCCGTGAACTGTGTTTATTTCCGAAGCCAGATTCCCCCCGCAGGTACAGAAACTTGCGTTTCAAAAGAAGTTACTCAGTCTTCTCGTCGCCAGCACTGCGATGTTAAACGGAGACAACCGATACCCAGTTACTTCGCGCACTTTACGTCTTACCTTTGCTGTTCCTCGAGTCACAATTCCTTCGTCAACCGCACATCACGGAGGAATGGCAAACCAATCCTCGAAACCAAAAGCCGCTCTCAAAAGAACAATCTCGAAGCCGCTGTTTATCGCGTAGTGTGAAAGAAGGTTAAATCACTTGCCACCAGATGGCGGGGTCAATCAGAGTAATTGCAAGTAGCTTGGCTAGGTGGCGCTAGGTACCGCTCAATTCAAGTTCTACAAAAAATATTTTATTTCCTTCCCTTCGGGATCTTGGGGAACCTCTACTATACACACATGTAGACACATTACGCACTCTAAAAACATCAGGTGAACATACATTAAGCGCACACACATGCATTGCACATACAAACAATACAACGGCACACTAACCCGAACACTACACCCGAGCTCCGCGTTTCCGTCTTTTATATGGTCGTTTTGAACGTAGGGAATTTCTCCGTGACTGCCTAAGCAATAAAACATATTCCCAGAATGTTGATTTTTTTCCAGCAATGTCATACCTTCGAGGGTATTTTGAATGGCTCGGGGGATGAATCCCTTATTAAAAAGTAAACGCTTGATCGTGCCGTAATTATTTGAAAGCCAATAAATCAAGCCGCTCCAATGCGGTTTGAAGCCATGAGTTTGTTTCCCCGGACGGCACGTCGTAGCCTGTATTTCTATTGTAGTGTATGTTTTTCTATTTGTGCTGTTCGCGCACGGCTGCAATTGCGGTCTTGAATTAATCTCTGTAGAGCGGATATTCACTCAGCTGGAAGTGATGCTTCACGGGCAGAGAAATCGCTTTTCGACCAACTTAATGCAGTCAAAGCCGCGACTTGCGGCAGGTGTTAAGTGCACGGAGCTACGCCGTGGCGAGCTCGAAAACATCTAGCGCTCATCCCAGCGCGCCACTTGGAGGGCAGTTTCTCGAGGAACCGTAGCATATTTAAACTGCAAAATAAAGGGTAGATTTTTTTTCGATTTTACCTACTATTCTTTTTTAATATTAAAATTCCACACTGTAAATATACGTACTTTCCGTCATAATTTCGTACTGTTCAGTCCTTTCCCCAGAGCGCAATCGCTCTCGGGGAGTAGACAAGCGACAGTCACATTGGCCACTGTACGATAGGAGCTTACTGTTCAGACCAGCGTTCCAACATGACTATCCGCACGTCGATCGATTGCACCTAATCCCTCAAGGGGTCCTAAACTCTTTAATGTAAAGCGGAATGTCAACCTGCGGCACCCTGCCCCCTCCGATCATGGCCCGACGAGCGGCATCAATGCCCGACAGTTTACGTCATCTTATCTTGTTGTTACACTACTGATACGCGAACACACAGTCACATCGGCGATAATTCCAGTCTTCGGTTCACAACGCACAACACTGCCATCACGATGTTGCTGCTATGTTTCTGACACGCAGAAATACAAAACCACGTTGAAGGCCGGTTGGCACTCGGCATCGGAAAACAGAACTGAACTCAGCACGGAAGGTACCCAGACAGCCGGCAGCAAAACCTGCCTGTCTTGGACGCCGTTCCTGCGATTTCCACGTCGAAAACGTCGACACAGTTACGCACGGTTCCGCTACTGTAGTTCGGCGTGGGTCCCGCAATCCATGCGCAATCCGGAGACGGCCATCTTACCCAGTGTACGTAGCGCTGCTGGCACTGCTCCGGAACTTCGCTGTTTCTAGCGGCTTCATTTGCTCGTTTGATAAAATTAGTGATAAAAACATCAATGCAACCGAAATGTTCTGCACGTTTGTACTAGAAGACGGAATTACAGGTGGCCTTCGCTACCGCTGAAGCTCAACAACATTTATGAAACAACGTGCGCGACGTGCTCGAAAAACGAAACCTAAAGAAGATGAGTCGGGAGGGCGAAAGCTTTCACCCGTCTGCCTGGAGAAGGCGAAACACGTCTCGTTCTTCCCTCCTTCTCGAGTCCGCTTGGGGGCGCGTCAGTTGAAGGGAGGAAGACGTGCCGTTGCTACCTTTTTCCTCCATTTTTTCTTAGAGTGTGAAAGCTAATTAATATATGGAATCGCTCTGTTTTCATGACAAGCAAATTTGTTCTACCAAACACGAAGGACCGTGGAGATTAGAGAGCTTTGGTACATCGTTACAATGACTCTGATAACAATACCCGATACTCCCGCCGCCGCCTTTGCACATACATTGTATTGTTATCGGAGGTATCGAAGGTACCGTAACGATACCTTCGATATAGCGCCCTGCCTGTGTGTTTCTTCGACCTGGTCCTACGTCTTTTTTCCGCTGTTCCCACCAAACAGTATGCACCACCAACTAGCCCAACTACATGCCTTGTAAGAACGATATACTAAAACTTTCTATTGAGTCCGGCTTCCGTCTCTATTGAGACGGAAGCAGGACTACTACCAGAGCATGCTCGCCGTGTACTTACGAATAAAACAGCGATATCATGTAATCCGTGAAAGATTCATAATCCGACTGGGTCAGCACAGAATAACGCCAACACAATGTCAAGAAAGAAGATAATTATGGAGTTGTGATGAACGTTACTCCTGGCGGTCGTCGATCGGCCATTTACATAGACGTCATCGTCTTCCATCATGTTGTCAACTTTCTCGTGGACAGCGGATCATCCGTTTCCATCGTTTCGGACGCGGTTTTCAAGAGCCTCAAAGAGAAAAGGACCATCGAGCTTTTCTCACCACCAACGGCTCTCCTGAACTATTCACACGAGAAAATAACAGTCCTGGGAGCATTTTACGCAGACGTCTCCTACCAGGAAAAGACGGCGTTTATATTATTCTACGTTACAAACATTGGCACGTCTCTCCTGGGCGTTGATGCTATACAAGCCCTACATCTTCGCATCCTAGGGACAGCCTTGCGCTGTCTCCACACTCAGGGCGAAGGCTTAGACCCGTCATCGGGGCGAGATTTATCGACCAACGAGGTACCACATAGTGCCGGGGTAGCGCACAGCCCTCCAGAAAAAGCCCAGCAGCGCCCCTCGTCGTGGGAGGATCGCCTACGTGCTGCTGTTGGGGAACCAAGTTCCGCATCACGGCTCTCTCCAAAGAGTGGTCCTCCTCATATCGGAGACCGACAAGCTGCTGCTGGAACAGCGACACATGAAGCATCTACAGCGGGACGCCTTCCAAAATCACTGAGCGCTGACTACAAGCATCTTTTTGTTTCCGAGCTTGGTCACGCCAAAGGCTATGTACACAAGGTAAAAGTCCGTCTCTCTGTTACACCAGTACAATGCAAATTGCGACGTCTTCCGTTTACGGTTCGCAAGCAAGTTTCAGACGAGCTTAAGCGCCTTGAAGCAAATGATGTGATTGAACGTATCGACGCGTCTGAATGGTGTCGCCAATCGTCGTAGTACAGAAGAAAGATGGAAAAATTAGAATGTGCGTAGACCTCAGGGAGCCAAACAAGGCAGTTGTTATTGACAGCTTTCCTCTACCACACACAGAGGAACTGCTTAATTCCCTGGTTGGTGCAAGCCACTTTTCAAAACTAGATCTGGCTTCTGCATACCATCAGGTAGAACTACACCCAGATAGCAGAGACCTGACAGCCTTTGTAACACATGAAGGCCTGTTCCGATTTAAGAGAGTATGTTTTGGCCTGGCTTCTGCTCCAGCCACATTCCAACAAATGATGTCTAGAATTTTACATGGCTGTGAAGGGGTGCTATTTTACATAGACGACATCATTGTCTTTGGCAGATTCAGCGAGGAGCATCTTGCTAACCTCCGAGCCGTTCTTCAGCGCATCTCCAATGCGGGGCTACGCTTGAATGACAAGTGCGTCTTTGATGCCAGAGAACTCTCTTTCTTGGGTCACCAAGTTAGCAGCCAGGGAATCGCTCCTCTCAAACAAAAAGTCGACACCATCAACCAGACACCAGTGCCAACGGACATCAGCCAGCTCAGGTCATTTCTGGGACTGGTGGAGTACTATTCAAGATTTATTCCCAGACTTGCGACCGAAGTGGAACCACTTCGCCGGTTCCTGCGCAAAGACGTTCCCTTCATCTGGGACCCCAATGCCAACGAAAGTTTTAAACGGTTGAAATTTCTCTTGTCGTCCAGTCAAGTGCTTCGGATGTTCGACCCCGCCCTGCCGATAATCGTCGCAACAGATGCGTCCGCATATGGGCTTGGGGCTGTCCTCCAGCAACGAGCGGCGGAAACCTGTGAGATTCGGAGATGCTGTGTGAATGTTATGTATGTTAATGTTTTGTGTCACTGTGTGCGACTATTTATTGCTATTGGTCACACGCGTATCCAATAGATTCTTAGAACCGGGCCCGGAATTTATTTTTCATAGTAGGATTCATACAAATGCCTAATGTTTATAACGTTTCGTATCTTTTGTGTGTGTCAATTGTTGTACAAAGCTTGTAGTTACTCCGTGTATATTATTATGTACAAACCATGCTGATTCCAATTGAGGTTATTGTACATTTATTCATTCTTGTCTATCGTATCGTACTTTGTATATTGCATTGAGTCTTATGTAATTTGTAGTGGGTTTGTTTTGTGTTTACTTCTTTCTTCTTTCCATCTTTCTCTTTCTCTTCTTTTCTCAACGGGGGGGAAAATGTTGTATTCTCACTTCTTCTTTCATTGCTACATCTTTGCCAGATCTACAATTCTCGGCCACTAGATGCCACTTTCGTCTTTCTCTCCTTCTCGTGTTGGGTCCTTGCGCCCTGAATAAACATCATTGGCCTGATGGCGGTTGTCCAGTCACGACGTCCCTGCCGTTGTCCCACGCTGGGACACGACAGTCTCCCACATTAGTCGAAAGTTTTGGTGTTGTCGATGAGCAGTTCTTTGTCGAAGCGCGTCCAGCAAGCACAGCAAATATTTCCATGAACGCCGACGAAGGAAACAAAAATTACAAAAAAGTTGGCATGGGCGTATTCCGGCCGTTTAAACAACGGCCGCGGCTGTAACGCACGAAAAGCAGAACTCTGAAGACCGTATTTTGGAAACCGCGGACCTACTTGGCCCACTACCTATCACCACAACTCTGAATAGGACAAAACCTTCGGCCCCAGTGAGCCCACGAGCGCGTCAGAGCGAGTCACGTGACAAAGTTTCGTCCAATCGTTTTTGCCCTATGGAAAGCGGTCATGTGTTTCGCTCCACCCCTCTGATTTGCTTGAAGCGGTTCACACACTCACTCACAGACGCAGGAAGAGGTAAAAGAAAGTTGGAAGGCTTAACAAGAGACGAGGTTGAAGGGAGATAGACAATGGGGCTGAGCTAACCTTGCGTGCTCTGTCTGTCCTTCTCGGACTAAAAGTAAGCAGATTCCGCTTGGGTTATTTTTATTTTCAACTTGAGGGAGTCAAGAAATATGAATACATGGCCAGCCTAGCCGATTCACGAATAGCACGTCCCACACTCAACGAAAAACGGCGGCTGTGTCAAAAATGGTATCGGCACAAGCTTTTTGACTTGACGCTAATATCGGCGCAATGCTGTGTGCTGCCGTGGTATTTATTAACCTTGTCTTTCAGCAATATTGTAGTCGACTTTATTTTGCGGGTTCAATATGTCGCAAATTCGGCGAAGTGTTGCTTACGGAAATATTTCGCGGGCAGACAATTTCGCGAATCAGGGTGCGATATGTATTTTTGCGTGAAAGAAGGAAACTTATTATCGGATTTCATTTTTCGCGAAAATGACATCCTCGAAAAAATTTGACCGTTAGCTGTAAATAAACGAAACTCTTTATTGTGTAGTATGAGGAGTACTTAGGCCATTTTCTTCATCGTACCCGACGTTTCGAAGCTTACTCGGCTCCTTGTTCACGGTGTCTGTATTCGGGCCCTAATGGTGTTGTTTTAGCTGCTAAAGTAAAAAAAAAAAAAATTAAAAGCGCGAAGGCAAGAGAAGCTACATCTGAGGCCAGAAACTAAAATAATAAATTTCACTGAAGAAAAAACACGAATAAGAATTAAACAACCTAATCAAAAGCAAAATTAATACACTGTATCTTACATTGTTATGCCTAAGCTAATAAAAAACGCTTATAGAGAAAATCCTAGCTTAAGTGATTGAAGAAAAATGAAAAATGTGTGGCACGCAAATTCTTTTCCACTATGGGAACTACACTAGGCTAAACGTTTCATTAACAGTTTGCCGCCGCACGTTAAATATTGATTCATTGCAAAACTAAACCGAGCATTGATATTTGATACACTCGCTTTACGCGGTTTTCATTGTGTATTTCGATATGTCATATAAGCAGTAATAAAAAAATCGCCAACAACAAAACAAAAATAGGTGAGCTCTAGCAAGGTAAAAAGTTTTTGAAGGTGTTGAAAAGAAAGAAAGAAACCACTCCAAAAACGAAAACTAAGGATAAGAGGGTGTGTTCCGTCGTATACTCGTAGTTATTTAGCCCTCCCCGTTCACCATGTTGGCAGCTCGACTAGAGCAAACGACTTTCTGAGTCAGCCATGATGTAGAAGCTTTCCATTAACGCAGGAGTAGTTTTAGATAAGTATTAATAATATCTAAATGCGTATAATATTAAATACTGTTTCAGCAAAAGCAGTTAGAAGAATGCTTTTACGCCTGCTGCAGAACCAGAAACGAACAAGATCTTTACGGCTACCGTCTCATACTAGATGGTGGTTCATGCGGCAACAATAAGGTATATATTTTTTTCAATTACTCACTTACGTTGTCATTTGATTTAACGATGCATTTGGAATACTTCTGCCTCGATGAATGGAAAACTAGCGATAATTAAGTGTTATAAAACATATTTCTACTTTTTTGCCGACTAATGAATGTCCAAATGACATTAAGTGCCCAATTTGAACCTGGTAGCTCGCGAAATAAATATAAAATAAAATAGAATTGCGTCTTCTCCGAATGCGCAGGGCGGTCAGAGGGTGTAAATGATTGCACGAAAACTGGAGTTGTGCGTGTAGTGAAATTTCAACTCGAACTGAAATCGACTCGAATAGTGCTGAATATGGCCACAAAATCGAATGTCGAATTGAATACGAACCCTAAAATGAAATTCTCAATATTCAAAAAAACGTCATAGATGAGGAAACAAGCCCTTTTCGGGTTTCTTCTCCTGCAGGGCATGCAGAGCCAGGTTAAGCTAGCTCGAATAAAAGCGGCGTTAATGAGCGCAGTTAGACGCCAAACTTCATACATAGCTGGCGAATATCTCCACCTCTAGGCTTGTGGATACGGAGCGCGCTGAAGAAATCCACAGATATAACGTCTTGCATCACCTAGCCCTGTCACTTCGGTCGACGCCGCGAGGAGCGACGAATAAGCGGAAGAAATCGGTTTATCGCTGTTATTTGCAGATTGATACATATTTCCAATATAATTAACGTAACATCAGTAAATACATTTATAGTGAACCGAGCTGGATGCGGGTGATGCACGATCCTTTATATTCAAAAGTGTGACGTACGTTGTTTTAGGGCAGGGGTGGCCAAGCTGCGGCTCGCGAGCCACATGCGGCTCTTCGCGTGTAAAAAGTGCGGCTCGCGGCTCTCTCTCACCCCCCCTCCGCACACACACATACACAAACACACAAAAAGAAAAATGGAACGCGTTTTAAATCAAGACAGGTTCCGGTTTGGTAGTCTTGTGCTACTTCTACCTTACGTACAGGTGGACTGCTTTTGAGTCGGATTGAATAAAAGTAGTTCGAGTTTTGTTTATTGCTCTAAAGAAGTTTGCCCCCTCCCCCCCCCCCCCCCCTCCCCCGCTCCGCGGCTCTTGGAAGTTTTGTGGTTTTAGACCGGGTGAGCCTGGCCACCCCTGTTTTAGGGTTTTCATAGAGCGTATCTCGGATGAAGCATAACTGCCTCATTCGAGAAACACAAAAAAACTAACTACTTTCTGTCAAAATAGCTTGTTAGTCAAAGCTGCTGTATGCAGGCTTGATTTTTAACCAACACGGGCCTGAAAGGATCATTAAACGATAAAGTAGTAATAATTTATTTTGGCCTCTGAGTCATGGGTAAGAGAGGGGGGGAGGGGGCGATATGTAAACAAATATTTATCCGACGAGGCTGTACCACTAGTGTTGTCACTAGCCCGCGGGGAGGAGGGGGGGTACCGTCCCGGTTGCAGCACTCAGGAGGGCGTAGCTAAGCAGTGAAGGAGAGGGGAAGTCGCGACCCCCACCCCCTCTTCTTTTAATTTCAAACTTCGTTAATTGATCGAAAGGGGAGGGCGCGGGGAGGGGGGGGGGGGAGGGGTATCTAACTGGGTGCCGCTGACTCTTGTGACGCCACTGGCCAGCACCCTTGTACATTGCTGCGCAAATGAGCAATAAAAACGTAATTAAAAACAAAACAAATAAAATACGTAACTATATAATCAATTAACATAGCAAAATACAATCCACACAGCACCATATAGCGAAATGGAGAGCGTTCGTGAATAAACCACAATTTTTGCCAACCAACCGTTTTTGAATAATGCAATACATTAAATTGTTAAAAAAATCGAATAGTGGGAATCCGAAAGTAAAATAAAATTATTCGGACGATCGCTATTTTATCCGAACTTCAAACTCGAATATTCGCACACCCCTAATAAAAACGTTCCTGGCGTCAGCAGTGAACCGACTTCCTCCGTCTTTAAGCTCACTTGAACAAAACAAAATTCCGTAAACATTATGCTTCCTTTCCTCATAAAGGGACGCTGAACTCCTACAACATTTTGTCAATAGCTTGGTTAGACCAAATACAAACCACGCCTCCTTCTCTCTACTCCATAGAAAGGTAGCACAAATTTACGTCGCGTTTCATATTGTAAGCTAGGAACCATTTTGATATTTTAGTAAGCCGACTAGAAATAGTAGTATGTAATAGCTCCAAATAACACCGATATCCATAAAAATATTTAAGTGTGCATTGCAGACGTAGGTTATAAAGTAAGCTGTCAGAAAAACAAAGAAGTCTTAATATATACGTTGTGAGATTCATTTTGAGTGAGGAGCGATTCCGACATTTAGGGTCGTCGTCCCAAAATAAGTACCAAATCTGAGTATGTTGCGAAACTCAAGATAGATCTCCGGACCGCAATATTTTTTTTTTCATGCGTCTGCATTAGTGCCCTGGTACACGCGCTGACCTTGGACGGTGTGGAGTATTCAAAGTTCGCAACGTCGCCACGAGATGGTGCCACAGCCCCACTGGCTAGGGCAACTGGCTGGGAAGCACTTTTTACAAGCACCGACAGATGGCGGCGGGGCGAATATTTTGTGAAGCTAGGCGATAGGACGCACAGCAACGGAGGCCGCACTGGATTGGCTGGGTATAGTGAGCGGCACCCTGACGTAACACCTAGCAACCGAAGATCGCCGGCGACGTACCCCTTCGTCAATTTCGGCGCCGCGCAGTGGGGATCGGCGGGTGTGTCACTGGCGCGTGTTAACCCTCCCGTGACAGACCCGCTCACGCCACTTCGCGTTGACAGTCGGTGGGTGACTCATTACAAGATATTAACCCATCTTAGCCCACCTGTACACGTTGCTTCACAGACCCCAAAGGTGGAAGAACTACGCCATAGCCTCGCTGTCCCCTACTGCACCTCGGGTGCTACGTGGTACGTAACGCCGTCGCTTTCTATAACCAGCCAGTCCTATGCCGCCGCCGTTGCTACGCGTCCTATCGCCTAGCCTCTCGGAATAAGCGGTCTGGGTGCGGCTGCCCGCTTTGGACGCTCCTGCCACCGGATTTGGAGACTGTGGACGCACACGGGCTGCGGTTTCGGTCTTCCTGCCATGTGGACGCGTTGATACCAGGTCACCGGGCAGTAAGCCTACGGTGTCGTGGCCCCTTATGCTCAACATGTATGCACAACAACGAAATGGCTCTGTCGTTTTCCGCGCATCGCGCGCACGTCCTTTATGCACACGTTAAGTGACCTCACCTGCTTGCACCAGGGACAAGAAAGGTTTCGGAAATGTTCATTCCGCGAAACGATGCTGAGAAGCTGCATTCACCATTTTTTTTTTGTTATATGTAACCGCTTGCCTAAATGCCAACGCATTTATTCGATAATCAACTTGGCGGCAGCAATGATTTCGGCCCATTTTGTATCGAGGAGAGTTGCTTCTTTTATATATATACTTGTTCTATTTATTTATCTGAAAATCGTTTTTTAGTTTTTTTTTTCTTAAGTCGGAGCACTGTCCAGGTGTAGACGACACAAAAAGCAGGCACATAAATAAAAATCCAAACTCACAGCACTTGATTGGATCAGCCGGCAGTCGAGCACGGAAAGAAAGACGGAACACCGTGACGGTGCGCTTTGGTGAACTTGATTGACGCCGCAGCTCGAAAACATTGGCTCCGTTTTGACTTAAGGTAAAACGGACTGTAGTGAAGCCGGTGTCATCATGATAATATTTCCTCGGATGTATTCTACTGCTTATCTGCCGCGTGAAAATTAAAAGAACACGCTGAATATGAGTGTACATATATAATAGCGGAAACTAATGCCAGGATATGATAAAGAAACGATAGATAAGACAAGCGCATCGTCTTCTAGAAATCAAGATAAGTGAAAAAAAAATGAATAACCATACTTATTAGAACAAATATTACCGCGCGCGCAGCTTGCCAGTTAGGCAGCGCGCGCGTGGCCGATCGGTTATCGCGCTTGTCTCCCACGCGAAAAGCCAGGGTTCGATTCCTGGCCGCGGCTACACATTTTTGTTGACACTGTAATGTGACGTTCTGGTAAATTGGAGAACCGTCTTGCTGATTCGAGGTTAGAATGTTCTAGGCACCGAACCTTCTACGCCGAATGCTCCAGAAGCCCACGCGTGTACAAAAGCGGCTCCGCGTGGCGAGCTGGGGTCAGTCTCGCCCCAGCGTTCGACTCTGCTCTACGCCGACTTCGACGCCCGCGCGCTCTGTTATTATTTTCTGTACCCTTTCAATTTTTTGGCACACGTTCGCCACAATAAACGTTTCTTTCTTCCTGTTTATCTATTGTTCTTTTGGTCACCACCCGTGACATTTGGTGGAGGTGCTGGGTACCGCATGCCCCTGCCGCGTACACCCTCCCCCCCCCCCCCCCCCCCCGAGGGCCCGCAGTGCAAGTCCGACGGTAAGCCCACAAAGAACTAACGAAGGCACTACCGAGATCCGGTTCAGTCGTCGCACCCAAGGCCTACACCCGGAATTTGGACTTCTGCCTCCCACGACCAAGCAGCCAACGAGGCCGACAATGAACGACCAGCAGTCGCAGACCCCGGCCGCTTCTGCCGTCATCTACATGCCCGTCGCACCACGGACGGCTGCTCCGTTCCACGGGGAACTTCACGAAGACGTCGAAGACTGGATTGACCAGTATGAACGCGTTGCCCGCCACAATTGCTGGACCGACGAGCAGCGCCTGCACAACGTCTATTTTTCGCTTGAGGGTACCGCCAAGCACTGGTACGAGAATCATGAGTCCTCTTTGACATCGTGGGACATTTTCAAGACCAATCTCAAGGCTACGTTCACCAGCCCCCACCGCCGAGAGAGAGCCGAGAACCTACTGCGAACCAGAACCCAGGGCCTCAACGAGAGCGTCACCGGCTTCGTAGAGGACGTTCTGCGCCTGAGTGCCCGCGCCGACCCTCGGGCTACCGAAGAGAAGAAGCTACGAATTCTGATGCGCGGGGTGAGAGACGACATTTTCGGAGGTCTTGTCCGCAACCTGCCGGCAACCGTCGACGCCTTCGTCACCGAGGCAACAAACATCGAGCGCGCCCTCCAAGCGCGCGCTTCCCACAACCAGCGGCATCCAAGCGTCACTGCAACCGCTCTGCTTAGCGGCGAAAACGCTCCTGGAACGGACATCCGCGAAATCATACGGGAGGGAGGTCGTCCGGGAGGAAATCCGCCGGTTGCTGCCAGACGCAAGCCGACCAGCGACGCTCTCCATCGCCGAGGCTGTGCGGGAAGAAGTTCAGAGAGCTATCCAACCAGAGGCTCCCGTCGCCGTGGCAGCCACCGAGGAGCCCACGTTGACTTACGCCGCAGTGGCCCGACGGCCACCGCCTCCTCCTCGCACCTATGTCGCGCCGCCCCGACGTCAATCTCCTGCGCCGCAACACGACAGACGCCACGACGACCCGGTGCAGTACGCCCGCCCGGAGCCTCGCGCATCCCGGAAAACCGACGTGTGGCGAACGCCCGACCGACGCCCTCTGTGCTTCCATTGCGGGGAAGCAGACCATACATACCGCCGATGCCCATACCGACGACTTGGGCTGCGCGGGTTCCACCCGAACGACCCGTGCCCCCATTATGGTGAACGACCTCGGGAGATCGACGAGTACTTGCGACAACCTCAGTCCCCGGAGCCTGCGTCCCGCCGAGAGTTCCGGTCGCCGTCGCCGCGACGTCCAGCTTCGCCGTTGCACCGACCCCGACGTGAAAGCCTGTCGCCCCTCGCTCCTCGCCGGGGAAACTAGGCGCGGCAACCCCTGGAGGTGGAGTTGCCGAAGACGACCGACGCCAAGATCCTCCACGAACGTCGGAGGGCCCCCACTCAAACGCTACCAGAGACCGAAACGACGCCCCTGCAACGGTGTCCAATAACCTAAACGTCGTCATCGACGGCCACGACGCATCAGCACTCGTGGACACCGGAGCAGACTACTCAGTCTTGAGTGGGAGGCTCTCCCGCCGCCTTCGAAAAGTCATGACGCCGTGGGATGGACCACAAATAAGAACCGCCGGAGGACACCTCATCACACCAGTCGGGAGATGCACTGCTCGCATCGAGATCCACGGTGAGACGTGCCCCGTCAAGTTCGTCGTTCTGCAAGACTGTTCGAGGGACGTTATCCTCGGAATGGACTTTCTCTGCGAGTATAGCGCCGTCATCGACCTCGGGGCAAACCAGTTGACGCTGCGAAAGCCTGTCCTGCCCCCGGTGGAGGCCAACACGACGTCATCCGCGATCTGAGTTATAGCCGACCATGTGAATCTGCCGCCGCGGTCGAGTGTTTTCGTCACCGTCATAACCGACGCAGCCATGCACGGTGAAGCTCTTCTGGAAGGCAGCGTTCAACTGCTCCTTGAAAAAGGAATTGTCGTCGCACGAGGCGTAACGGATCTTCAAGAAGGACGAACAACTGTTCTCGTGACAAACTTTCGAGAGGAACCGCAGCACCTAACGAAGGGTACCACCATGGGCTACGTCGAGGAGCTTCAGGCGCCAGCCGTGGTCACCGCAGTCTCAGAGGAAACCTCTTCGCCACAGCAGAAGAGCACGACGCCGCCGCCGCTCGACATCGACCTCGAGCTCCCAGCTTCGAAGCGCCGGAAACTGGTTGATCTCCTCGCCGAATACAGTGACTGTTTTGCCACGACATCGAAAGTTCGCCAAACACCAATGGCGAAACATCGCATTATTACCGACGACGACGCACTCCCTGTTCACCAGTCGCCGTATCGAGTCTCCTTAAAGGAAAGGAGAGTGATCCAAGATCAAGTTCAGGAGATGCTCGACGACGACATCATTCAACCCTCAAGAAGTCCATGCGCGTCCCCAGTCATGCTTGTAAAGAAGAAGGACGGAACCCTGCGGTTCTGCGTGGACTATCGTCGACTGAACGCTGTGACAAAGAAGGACGTCTATCCGCTCCCCCGCATCGACGATACGTTAGACCGACTGCGCCACTCCCGATACTTTTCGTCGATGGACCTGAAGAGTGGTTACAGGCAGATTGAAGTTGACGAACGTGACCGGGAGAAAACTGCCTTCGTCACTCGCGATGGACTGTGCGAATTCAAAGTGATGCCGTTCGGACTTTGTACAGCACCAGCCACCTTCCAGCGCGTCATGGACACCGTGCTGGCAGGTCTGAAATGGCAGAGCTGCCTCGTCTACCTGGACGATGTCGTGGTATTCTCACGAGATTTCGACGAACACTTCAGACGACTTCGAGCCGTGCTTAAAGCCATCAAGACCGCCGGCCTCTCCCTCAAGCCAACAAAGTGTCGGTTTGCCTATGGGTAACTAAATTTCCTTGGCCACGTCGTGAACGACGAAGGTGTTCTACCTGACCCCGAGAAGACCCGCGCCGTATCTTCATTTACGCCGCCGTCTGACAAGAAGGCCGTGAGAAGATTTCTCGGACTCTGTGCCTACTACAGGCGCTTTGTTCGAGACTTCGCCAAGCTGTCCGCACCGCTGACACACCTCACGAAGGACGCCGTAAAGTTCGAGTGGACAGAAGAGCACCAGAGATCATTTGACGAGCTTGGCCACTACGACCAGTTTGCTGAAACCGAGATCCACACCGACGCCAGTAACACCGGACTGGGTGCGGTACTAGTCCAAATGCAGGACGGCGCAGAGCGAGTCATCGCATACGCAAGTCGGACGCTGTCTAACGCAGAGAGGAACTATTCAACTACTGAAAAGGAGTGCCTCGCTGTCGTCTGGGCAATAACAAAGTTTCGCCCATATTTGTATGGAAGTCCTTTTCGCGTGGTCACAGACCACCACTCGCTCTGCTGGCTGGCGAATCTGAAGGACCCTTCCGGACGCCTAGCCCGGTGGACCCTACGACTGCAGGAGTTCGACATGACCGTGGTGTACAAGTCCGGCCGGAAGCACAATGACGCCGACTGCCTGTCAAGGGCTCCATTCAAGGCCGCTCCTGCCTGCACCAAAGAGGACGACGATGAGTGTTTCCTCGGCGCTCTGGATGCCAGCGACATGGCAGCACTCCAACGAGACGACCCTGAGCTGCGAGCACTGATCGAGCACCTAGAGGGACAAGGAAGCACCGTTCCCCGCGGTTTTGTACGAACACTGCCAACCTTACGTACAGGTGGACTGCTTTTGAGTCGGATTGAATAAAAGTAGTTCGAGTTTTGTTTATTGCTCTAAAGAAGTTTGCCCCCTCCCCCCCCCCCCCCCCCCTCCCCCGCTCCGCGGCTCTTGGAAGTTTTGTGGTTTTGTTTGCGGCTCTTAGACCGGGTGAGCCTGGCCACCCCTGTTTTAGGGTTTTCATCGAGCGTATCTCGGATGAAGCATAACTGCCTCATTCGAGAAACACAAAAAAACTAACTACTTTCTGTCAAAATAGCTTGTTAGTCAAAGCTGCTGTATGCAGGCTTGATTTTTAACCAACACGGGCCTGAAAGGATGATTAAACAATAAAATAGTAATAATTTATTTTGGTCTCTGAGTCATGGGTAAGAGAGGGGGGAGGGGGGCAATATGTGAACAAATATTTAACCGACGAGGCCCTACCACTAGTGTTGTCACCAGCCAGGGGAGGGGGGGGGGGGGACCGTCCCGGTTGCAGCACTCAGGAGGGTGTAGCTAAGCAGTGAAGGAGGGGGGACGGTCGCGACCCCCCCCCCCCCCTTCTTTTAATTTCAAGCTTCTTTGATCGAAAGGAGAGGGCGCGGGGAGGGGGAGGGGTATCTCACTGGGTGCCGCTGACTCTAGTGACGCCACTGTCTACCACCCTTGTACATTGCTGCGCAAATGAACAAAAAAAAACGTAATTAAAAAAAAACAAAAAAAAGACGTAACTATTTCGCTATATGGTAGCACCATATAGCGAAATGGAGAGCGTTCATGAACAAACCACAATTTTTGCCAACCAACCGTTTTTGAATAATGCAATGAATCAAATTATTAAAAAAATCTAATAGTGGGAATTCGAAAGTAAAATGAAAATATTCGGACGATGGCTATTCTATTCGAACTCAAAACTCGAATATTCGCACACCCCCAATGAAAACGTTCCTGGCGTGAGCAGTGAACCGACTTCCTCCGTCTTTAAGCTCACTTGAACAAAACAAACTCCCATAAACATTATGCTTCCTTTCCTCATAAAGGGACGCTGAACTCCTACAACACTTTTGTCAATAGCTTGGTTAGAACAAATAGAAACCACGCCCCCTTCTCTCTCCTCCATAGAAAGGTAGCGCAAATTTACGTCGCGTTTCATATTGTAAGCTACGAACCATTTTGATATTTTAGGAAGCCGACTAGAAATAGAAGTTTGTAATAGCTCCAAATTACACCGATATCCATAAAAATATTTAAGTGTGCATTGCAGACGTAGGTTATAATTTAAACTGCCAGAAAAACAAAGATGTTTCATTATCTACGTCGTGAGATTCATTTTGAGTGAGGAGCGATTCCGAAATTTATGCTCGTCGTCCCAAAATAAGTACCAAATGTGAGTACGTCGCGAAACTCAAGATAGATCTCCGGACCTAAATATTACGTGTTTTTTTTTCCATGCGTCTGCATTAGCGGTTAATAAGCGGTCCGGCTGTAAGCGTACGGTGTCGTGGCCCTGTATGCTCAACATGTATGCACAACAACGAAATGGCTCTGTCGTTTTCCGCGCATCGCGCGCACGTCCTTTATGCACACGTTAAGTGACCTCACCTGCTTGCACCAGGGAGAAGAAAGGTTTCGGAAATGTTCATTCCGCGAAAAGATGCTGAGAAGCTGCATTCACCATTTTTGTTTGTTATATGTAACCGCTTGCCTAAATGCTTACGCATTTATTCGATAATCAACTTGGCGGCAGCAATGATTTCGGCCCACTTTGTATCGAGGAGAGTTGCTTCTTTTATATATATACGTGTTCTATTTATTTATCTGACAATCGTTTTTCAGTTTTTTTTTTTCTTAAGTCGGAGCACTGTCCAGGTGTAGACGACACAAAAAGCGAGCACATAAATAAAAATCCAAACTCACAGCACTTGATTAGATCAGCCAGCAGTCGAGCACGCAAAGAAAGACGGAACACCGTGACGTTGCGCTTTAGTGAACTTGAGTGACGCCGCAGCTCGAAAATATTGGCTCCGTTTTGACTTAAGGTGAAACGGACTGTAGTGAAGCCGGTGTCATCATGATAATATTTCCTCGGATGTATTGTACTGCTTATCTGCCGCGTGAAAATTAAGAGAGCACGCTGAATATGAGTGTACATATACAATATCGGAACTAATGCCAGGATATGATAAAGAAACGATAAATAAGACAAGCGCATCCTCTTCTAGAAATCAAGATAAGTGAAAAAAATGAATAACCAGATTTTATTAGAACGAAGATATGAAAATGTTGGTACATAAAACATATGTTAAGGCGAATACGAAAGTAACCCGAAAGCATAATGAATAGAAAACTACAAGGGGAAAAATACTCATTTAATTTATGACGCACTTCTATGGCAATTGTTTCCTGAGAAATCAAAAGATGAGGAACCTTAATTAACGGCTACAATCTTGTGAACAAAAGTCAATGTATAATTAAGAAAATTAGGAATCGGATGTTGTTCGAGAAAAACAATGTAATAAATTGGTAGCTTACCCATATTATCACTTGACCTGCCTCTGGTTCTGTAAGAAAATAATTATTTAATACAATTTTCAAGAATTCTTAGAGTAACGGTCCAAGAGTATAAGCGTAATGCACTACGCTAAAAAAAACTTAAATATAGCAAGAATCCCTGTAGAGCTTAAGTTTTGTTAATAAATTAAATTATCACCTTCACATTACACACGTTTTAGATAGCAATATCTAGGGAAATATATAAAAAGTTTTAATTTAAACGGAACAAAGTAAGTTGTCGATGCTAAAATATTTATATATTTTCTCCATCTCTTACTGCTTTCAGACGTGCATAAACGGAAAATGCCAAGACAATAATCAGGCACACGAAACCGGTTCGGAATTACTTGGAAAAATAAATACATGAACTCTTGAGCGGTCAAAAATAAAATATAACGTGCCTCAACGCAATGTTTTTGTCTTTTTGTTTCCCAGAGAACATGGAACATAATGAAAATTACAAATACACTCTAAAACACACATCCCATTATAAACTTCCCAAAAATTTAACTTGCTTGAAAAATGAAACTGATAACCCAATATAGGTTGGGTTAAAGGTTGAATTGAAAGAGAACAAGAACGTGTTTCTCTCGTCGTAGATTCAGTCTACAATCACGGAAACGGTCAGCCTCCTTCCAAGGGTATCGCTACGAGATTGAACCAGATAATAAACAGATTGTGTATACCGTTGCTCTTAGGAAAAGTCTACACGATTTCCCCACAATCCATCAATAGGTTGTCATCGGTAATTCTTTACAACTTATTAACAGAACGGATTATTAACAAAACATTTACGACCTATAGTTAACACAATGTTTACAACATATTAACATATCGTTGACAACTTATTAACAGATCGTTTACAACCTGTTAGCACATCGTTTACAACATATTCACATATCTTTTACAGCCTGTCTACATATAGTTTACAACCTGTTGATCGATCCTTTACAACCGATCGAGGTCGTCGCTTGATCTTCTTGACGCCATGGCGGTCACGGCTGTGTCGGCGTCACGTGATTGCCGCCAGGAGGCGCATCCGGGTTGCCAGTGTTAAAGTTCCTAGATAAAATCCTCGTAGGAGAGTCAGACTAGCGCGTCCTTGCTCCACGCGCCACCAAGCCGCTACACGCCGAATTTGGTCATGTGAAAGAAAAAGGTCAGTGCTGTGTAGGAAATACTCCTCTAGGTCCGCTCCGCGGTTCCGTTAGCCGCTAACCAGCCACTTGCCAACTGTGCTCATATGCTTTGCTTTTGCATGAGGCCGTATATCATCCATTTATAGGCCGTATATCATTGATATATCATCCTCCTGAGCATTGCGATGACGACAAAGACAGGTGGGAGTCCACCGCCTACGTACGTCGTTACCCGATTCGGCTCATTTTTCCGCAAGTTTTTGACCCTGCTCTCAACCGGAAACGTGGACATCACGCTTGTGACATCAGAGGTTGAAACACGGCAACGTGAGTGTACCGCCGCATGCAGACTCGAAGGGACTAGGACAACTCGGCCTAGTGACAATAAAGTTCCTGCACGCCGAAAGAGTAGCTTTCTCGCATAACTTTGGATTTCAAGATGGATGAACGCGAAGCTCTTCTCCCTACAGGCGCTTATATACTGAGGTGGCAAACTAATTTTCAAAAGTAATGAAATTGCATTACTCATTACTTTCCTCAGAAATGCGCACATGTAATTAAATTAGATTTCAAATAACCGCAGTATAGAGGTAATCACTTTATAATTACCGCAGAATAAAAGTAATTACATTAAAATTACTTTTAAAGGTAATTAAGTTGAACTTACTTTTTAAAAGTAATGACACTACTACGAATTTAGTTCTAAATTCCTGGAGTAATTCGTGTCCGTGATGACGGAAGTGCTCAATATAATGCAGTTTCTTAACAAATGAGTAAAACAGATTGCTCCCCGGTTTCGCTATTCATTCAAATATGGAGTTGATCGGTAAGTGGCTGATGAGATTCCTTCCTCCTGATTCTGGAGAAATCGTCCACGTCGGTTTGTCGGGTCATGGCAGTTCGTTTCTGCATAAAGTTTTAATTACTGTTGCGAGATGCGATAAACTGACCCTTTTATGGCCTTTGGCGAGAGAGGTTCATCGTTCGCGAATCCATTTTCCTCAAAGATGATGAAATGCCCAAACCTTCTTTCTTCTGACTCGGACGAAGTCGAAACGTTTTTCTCAAGAGCGCTGGTCGTCGCATTCCCGGACATTCGTTTCGAGGAGTATAGTTCCATAACACCAGAAGAGCGCGAATTATCGCGCGTTGTCGCGCAAGGGGGCCGGATGTTTTTGGGAACAAAAGCCACCAGAGAAGGACAGGGGTGGTCACCGGTGAGCGCCTCCGGAAATGTGTCCTTCCCCAACGAAATAGCGGCTATATCTGAGTGCTTGATTTTCCCTGACAAACCTTTCCAATGTGAGCCTGCTTTGCTCGCTTTTTTGCCGTTTTTGACTATATTCCTTTCACCCCTAAGCTGATAGTGTGGTAGCAGGTAATCGTCTCCCTTTTATCACATGGCTTCGCTCTCTTCGTGCGTGTATTGGCGGGGGAGCGATCATGTGGGACATGATCAACACACGATTGCTTCAACGAGCGCGCAGCTTCTATCACACTGTCAGCTGACGGGTGAACGTAGCATACGAAAACCATCTTTACCTACGAAGGACAACGCAACTCACGAGAAGTTCTGGATCCTTGACGAGGGATTTGAGATTAACTCCTGACTCTTCGTCACAGGTTTAAAATTTGTTGATATTAGCGCAAGTCACTATGTCTCTTTTTTGTTTATGATTGGTTCAGCAATGATAGAAGACGCTCAGAAACATTGCGAAATCATGATGGTGCTTTTTTGATGTTCCCTCCTTGATCTCATCAACTTGTAGCGTCGGGCTCACCTGACCTTAATATGAAACGAAGTATAGGTGACCCAATTGTATCCGTAGTTCTGGTTTACAGTTTTTCACCCATGAACAGAAAAAATAATCTAACATCAACGTCATTAAGAGCGTTCATTCAGCAACAAGTGACCGGACTAGAGAAGTGACAACATAAATGTAGCAGCGGCTTAAATATCGCGCATACGCAACAGTCATATTAATAGTTAAATTTTCTTGTTGCTGTTATTGTTTAATACTTTAATATTTCTGTGAAATAACAAAACACAAACCCAAATAAATTCGGAAGATTAAAGCGTGAGACACATACCCAGTAAAATATCTTGTAGGTTTTAAGGCGCGTCGGAAATTTCCCGGTTCCGATAAAGGCATACGCCAATCAGGCAACGCGTGCTTCCCAAAGATGGTCGAATTGAATCGGGCGGTAGCCTACAAAATCTTCACCCACATTACGTGACGACACGTCACGTGATGTTAGGAGGAGACGCGTATCTAACACCATGACTGGGTATGCACTTATAAATGCATGCAAGGCTGCTAAGGGTACCTTCACGCGCACATTGCTCGTGTTTGCACACGTGCGGCTCTAACCAGAATGCCAGGCTTGCAATGTTCTAAAGACCAGCACGCTGTTTACAAAAAACGTCAGAATTTGCTCACATAAGGTGGGGACACTGCGCGTACGCCGAAACCAGCTTCGGTTAAAAACGCAACAAAAAAACGTCTGCGCATGTGCCGCACCGACAGCAGCGCCACTTCTGTGACATCACGTCAGACGCGTGTGTTGGAGTTGCAGGGTGTCTCTTTCGGATGCCCGGCTTCTAGCACACGCTCGTTGCCATTCGGTGTTGTGGATCCGTGAGCTCGCTCAAAGCTCAGAAACGCCATCCTGTTATTTAACGATAAAGCGTGGCACAAGGGGTGGAACTACCAAAGGACATCCTTGCCTTCCTTTTCTTGTGAACAGGCGAATGGAAAAAGCCGAAAACAAAATCGGTATGATTTTTACGTGGAAAACCATATAATAAACGAAATAAAAAACTATTTGATAGAGTACAAGACATAATTAGCTACAAAATATGTAGCATTTGCATCTTCTGAACTGATAATTTGTTCTTCCTCTGAAAGTTGTACCTGCCCGAAACGTCTGCGGGTTTTTGTTTCCAAAGTACAAAATTGCATGTTCCGACAGGAGTAACCATTTCCAAAAAAATACTGAAAAAAATAATTTTTCAAATATCAAAATGCCTACTCGGATCACAGGACAACACATATCTAGCTACAGGATGGGCAGCATCTGTATCTTTTTAAATTATAAGTGTGACTTCGTGTGAAAGGCGCACCTGCACAAACCCCCTGCGGGTCTTCGTCCCCAAAGTGCAAAATTATTCCGACACGAGTAACCATTAAAAAAAAATTTCCAGAGATCAAAACTCTCTTTTGGATTATAGGACAACACATACTCAGCTATATGATAGACAGAAGTTGTATATTCTTAATTCATATTCGTGACGTCTTGTGAAAAACGCACCTGCCCAAAAAGGCAACATGTCTTGGTATCTAAAGCGTCTTCAGAGCGCGAAATTACATGCTTTGACACGAGGAACCATTTTCGAGAAATAGAAAGAAGATTATCCCAGACATCAAAATGTTTTCGGGGATCACAGGACAACACATACCGAGCAACAAAATAGGCAGCACTTGGATATTTTCAATTGATAGTTGTGGCTTCCTATGAAAAGCGCACCTGCCCCAAAATTCTGCCGGTCTTAGTTTCTGAAGCTCAAGATTAAAGATTCCGACACAAGAAACCGTTTTAAAAAATGACCGAAAAAAGAATGTGCCAGATGCAAAAAAATGTTATTTCTGAATACACTACCGCACCACCTGCCAGGCAACAGAATAGGCATCATTTGTATATTCTGAATTGATAATTGTGGCTTCCTGTGAAAATCGCACCTGCGTCTTTGTCTCTGAAGATCAAAATAACATGTTCCGACACGAGAAACTATGTTCGAAACTTTACAAAAAAAGAATGTGCCAGATACCGAAATGCTCTCTCGAGCTATATCACTTACTAGGCTACGTAATAGGCGCCATTTGTATATTCTCAATTGTTCATTGTTGCTTCGTGTGAAGAGCGTACCTGCCGAAAAATTCTGCGGGTCCTAGTCTCTAAAGTTCAAAATTACAAATTCCGACGCAAAAAACGATGCTAAAAAAAAATCGCAGAAAAAAGAATGCCAGATACCAAAATGCTCTCTCTGCTACAGTAAAGTACCTTCCAGTACAGCACCTAGGAGACGCGCGTGGCATTACGTACTCCCCCCTTTAAAAAGAGAATCGTCTCGATGCAACATGCAAGGAAACGAAACAGAGCAAAACAAACAAAACAGTGAGAAAATACAGAGGCTGGTAAAGCACAGTCCTATCAGGCGTAGCACAGGATCACAGTCCATAGTCTTATCGTACGGCTTGAGGCGCACGACGTTGACGACTTCAGGTCGTGGTAAGCGACGTGATGATGCTCTTGTCGCGTCGGGCATCACCTTCTAGTTCAGATCTCCGTGTCGACGAAGTACCTAGTAGGGTCCGAAGTACCGTTTCACCAGTTACTCGCTAAGACCGCGACGGCGAATCGGTATACACACCCATACCCTGTCTCCGAGTTTGAAGTGGATGTCACGGCGACGATGTTTGTACCGGCGAGCATCAACGCGTTTCTGGTCCTGAAGTCGGAGTCTGGCGAACTGCCGAGCTTCCTCTGCTCGTTGGGTTATCAACTGGGCGTCGCCGGTTCCGTCGTCTTCTTGGTCGTGGGGTAGCATTGTCTCAAGCATCGTTGTCACCTTTCTGCCATGCACCAGCTGGAATGGTATCATTCCGGTGGTCTCTTGAACTGCAGTGTTGTAGGTGAACGTGACGTCGTGCAACAACTCGTCCCATGTCTTGCGCTCAACGTCAACGTGCCTAGCGATAATGTAGGTGATGGTCTTGTTAAGCCGGTCCATCACTCTGTGGGTCTGCGGATGGTATGCCGGGGTTCGACGGTGTTCGGTGCGGCTCAGACGAAGTATCGTTCTTCTTTCCTTCGCAAAAGCGTGGAAAATAATTCGTTATAAGTCGTTTGATTACGATATATGTACTGTATTACAGAATAATTTGTAGTTTCCACGATACAAATTTATGGCAGTAATATTTAGCCTAAATTGATAGCAATACGTTTGTAACAAATTACTTCATTATCGAAAGTGGCAGTATTTCATATATAACCATTTTAAGTACTTTCGGTCTTCTTTATTTAAAATGATTTTATGACGTGTACTTGTCGATTGTATTTAAAAGATAACATGTTCAATATTTGAAAAATAATTCAAACTAAATACAATTTAGAGTCATGCACATACCTCATAATGTAAAAACAAATTATGCAACTGACGGAAAGCGAGCGATTTGTCTTCTCTTCAAATAAGGTGACAATGATTCACCACCCAAATAGGCAATTTGCGAGTGCAAAACGGCTGCTAACCCACCGTTCTTAACCTACGTATCACGGTCGAGGTTCAGTGACCGCGAGCCGGTGTGGTGCTCATTAAGATTGAAACTATCAGGTTTTGACCTTCACTTCTGCAGCATGGAATTTCGATCCTTGTGTTCCGTGCAGATCTGCACTTACTCACATGGTCACCAAAACCCTCTTGCTGATGGGGGCCGTGAGTAAAAACATTACTCCTGCTTTGATGAATAGGATTACAAACACATAAAAAAATCGCAGAGAAAAGCAAGCAACGCAGTGGAGTGTTGACCTTTTGGCTCTTTGTTTAAAGTGAAGGCTCTTTTCCTCGACAATGTGTTCTGGGCTGCTTTAGCGAACAAGCCTTTTAAGTTGAAGTTCTTTGAACTTCGTGACGCACATGTTTTGATCTTCCATAAATGCTGCGCACTGTTCAACACAAACTATTGACTCTCCCCCCATATTTTAGTGTACTACAAGAATGATTCGGCTCGAGCTTATGTTCGAAAGAATATGACTTTGCTCGTATTCTTACCAAAAGGTTAATTGCTTGGATTGATGAATTACCGAGGATTGGCGTTTATTACAGGAGGTATATATTAAGGTAAAACATCTCAAGCTATGGAAAGGAAAATTACTTTAAACGTAGTCGAAGAGTACAAAATAGCTGTCATTGTCTTTGCATTCCTGAGGGAACTCTCTTTCTTTTATCCAAATTGTAATTCTTTTTGTAATTCAACACTAGTTTCTCCAACTATTTTGTATCTGTATTCATTCATTTTTGCAATTAGTTTTAATCCTGTTTTATAATTACTGTTTAGTTTACATGATTATTAAAATTAAAGCCCTATCTTCACTAAATTTAGGAACAGAAACAAAGGTAATTATACCAACCAGTTGGCAGTTTCTTCCTAAATTATTAATTCTGAATACAATGGCGCTATCTTTTTTTGCTTTTTTTAAAATAATCTTGGTGTCTGATTACATTTTTTATGTGCATGCTTAAAATGTACCAATACTATATGCAGTTGGTAGTTTAATTTTATTGATTTTGTGAAACTGATTGAAGCAAGGTTTTTAAATATACTAATTATGCAAAATAAACAGTAATTATGAAGCGGGGATGAAAATGAAAAATACTTGCAAAAGTTAATAAATGCAAGTACCAAAAAATGCGAGAAACATTTGTTTAATTATTGAAAGAATTACAATTTGGAAACGAGGATTTCTGTAAAACAAAAATGCAAAGATAATAATAGCTATTTTATACTCTTCAACTACGTTGAAACACAATTTCGTTCCTACAGCTAGATTTGTTTTTTATTCTTATAATAACCTCCTGCGAAGAAATTCAATCCCCAAAAATTCAACGATTCCATATTTTACCTTTCGTTGAGAATTCGATCAAAATCGTATTCTGCCAAACAAACAATTCGAGCAGAAACTTTCTTATAGCACACTCAAACATGAAGAAATAAGCTTTTTCTTTTTTCAGCTTGTGAAAGGGAAACGCGGCTCATTCTTACTGATTCGTGTTGGACAGTGCGGAACCTTTATGGAAGATCAAAAGATGTGCGTCACAAAGTTCAAACAACTCCAATTTAACAGGCTTGTTCCCCTGAAGCAGCTCGGAAGCACTTTGCCGTGGAAGTAAAAGAACTTTAAACTAAGAGCAAAAAAGTAAACACGCCTTTGCTTTGCCTCTTTTTATTCGAATTTTTTGTATTTCATAGCGGCGGGAGCGATTACCTTGCACCCGACTAACATCGCCAATGGGGAATTGCCGGCCAAGTGTGTTTTGCACAACACCGCGAAACACAAGAAGCGAAATCCCATGCTGCAAAAGTGAAGGTTAAGACCTCCTGTTACCTTCAATCTTAATGAACATTGCACCGGCTTCCGGTCAATTAAGGCTAGTGCAACAATTTTAATGTTGAAAGAATTCACAGTTTTTATTATTTTATATCGCTTATCTAGTCACAAGTCACAAAACATGCCACCTTGACCTAAGAAACCACTATTCCGCTGCGTAATCTCAAAGGAAAATAAAAACGTATTATTTACCGATCTTCAGCCGCGTGTGGTGCTTATGGTAACTAGGTTGATACGTCTCTGGGTAACACGCGGAAGTCAACGAAACCAGTCCCCCTCCGCTGCTATACTCACTGTCAGCCCCGTGGAGAACCGTTTTTTGTGTCGATCGCTCGTCGCGACCTTCGGCGATGCTAATACTTGGAAAGTCGACAATTTCAAAGGAAGTCGCTTGGCCGTCTGAAGAACGTGATCGCAACGGAAAATTACGCGGTCCCCTAGAGACGTTCCTAGAAAGAGGGTGTGAAAGTTGAGCAGCATTTTGACCTTAGATTTGTTGCTGAATAAGAAGCTTGTATACTTCGTCTCACCCTACGATGGACTGAAGGCAAAAGCTAGGGACCGCCAGATCCAATCATGAGCCACTTAGAAATCGCGTATTGCGCCTTGATGCGCGTATCAGTGCCCGCGTCTCGGATCACTGATGGGGATGGGCGCACAGTGGTTCGAATCGAAATAGCACTGAGTGACTCAACAATTTTACCTCGCAAAAAAGAGGCTGTTTGCAGTGTCGAAGCTATAGAAATGATGCAGCGTTTTTGGGTTCGGAGCATTATTCGACACCCCTAATCAATGCTAGGCACGTCATAGTATAGCGTGGAACGTGATTGGACCTAGCGGCCCATGGCGTTGGCCCTTAGTCCATCGTAGGATGAGACAAAGTATAGAAATTCCTAGATCTAGATGACGGGATAATTTGTTTTCTTCTCGTTCCATTTTAGTCAGCCAGAGACTTGGTGACGAGTGCTTAAAATGGTTTATTCGATACGTGTCTATAAACTGCTGCGTCGTCACGGCAGCTTGGCTTATGATGACATAATAACGAATCCATAGAACATAATCGCCTGTGTCACTGCGTCACGTTAGATGATAACAGCAAACAACTGGTACGTCACAATATAAGATTAGTTTCCATTAAGGTTAGACGGTTAAGTTACAAACAAGGTATCGTATGTTATCCCTAAGATGACTTGACGGCGAAAGCACACGCGCCGATGTAAACGTGATTGCGAACCTAGGAAAACAGCGCACTCTTTCACGACGCACTTCTGGCGCCGTTTCATTGACTCACTCGGATCGTGGCGTCGGCTGTGGTCCCGGTCATACCGAAGCTCCAAAGACAGCGCGCTCTCTGGCGACGTATTTTTGGCGCCGTTTCATTGGCTCACTCGAATCGTGGCGTCGGCTGTGGTCCCGGTGATAGCGAACTTCCGAAGAAAGCTCGCTCTCTAACGACGCACTTTTGGCGCCGATTCATTGGTATTCTTAGTTTTGGTACATTCCGTGTCTTCAACGAGTTTTTGTAGCTTTCGTGTCGTCAACGTGTTTTCGCTCAAGGACTTTGAAGGTCGACTGAACAATAAGACATATTTTTTATCACAATAGCCACCTCAAAGAATCACTGCTATCACCTCCCAATCGTATTTTCCCGCGTCTAGATCACCTATGTAAATTACGTCCAATTCGATCATCAAGTGTTTCTCACCAGACTTCCACACTACCATTGGCCATCGAGGATTGGAATTCACTACCTCATAACATCGTTTCTATTAATGATACTACTAAATTTGTTGAAGCCATTACCCTCTGTTTATCTAACCTACCTAGCTTGTTTGCAGTGTTATAATTGTGTTTACTCTTCTATTTGTTTTTGTTCTACTGCCACCCCCTTGTATAATGCCCCACGGGCCCTCAAGGAAAATAAATGAAAGCCTCATCATCATAAATGATGATGAGGCTTTTGCCTTAATAACTATATGGGGTGATCCTTTCTACTTCTGTATTTCCCGCTTTGGCTGAACCTCTGACGGCTCAAGTTGTGGAACGGCTCCCTCGAGAATCCGAGATGCCTGCGCTGGTGGCCCGTGTCCTGGCGCAAAGGTAGGTGAAAGCTTGGAGTTGATTCCGACGTCCGTGTCAAGGTTGTCTTCCAAGTTCAGTCAGACCCGCCTGCGGTGATCTCGCCTGCGATGAGGAACCTCTCGATTGGCCAGTTGTATCTTGTAGGAGACTGGTCCCGTCACTGCCACAACCTTCGCTGCATTTCAGCGTTGTTCCGTCATGAAGTTCCAGCCGTACACATAGGTGCCTACGCGAAACCGCTTGATCCTTCGTTGATCCGGGTCTGGGTGTTTCCAAAGGTCAGGGTGAAGTCTGCTTAGGGGAGGACGCTGCTTCCGGCCCATCAACAGTTCCCGAGAGACTTCCCCGTTTCGGACGGTGGTATGGTACACTGATAGAAAAAAGACCGTTTACGTATGGGACATATTCCTGCTAGCCTTGTCGCCAGATGTTCCACACAACTGAATTACGGTACATGTACTATAATTGCTTAGTGCGGGACATGTTGTGGGAACACCGTTAGCATGCAGATGCAATATAACTTTTCTTAGGCCTAGTGGTAATATTGTTTCAAATAATTTGTTAAAAATGGCAAGTACATCATACTATAAAATAATATAAAAAATAGAAACTCTATCCATCTGAAGTTTGAAGGGCAACCTTTCAAGGCCACCTCGACCCCTTGATCGAAGGTGACCTTTTCTCTCTATCATCGTCTTCCAAAGTACCCGGTGCTTTCTTTTTCGAAGTGTCACGTGTCTTTGAAATCGCCAGGTACGATTGTTTCGTTTCAAAGTTCAGGGTGTCCTTTGATGTTGATTTTCTTGAACCTGCCCACGTGACGCATTTCAATCCAGAGATGTAGCTGCTTGGTCTCGTTCCAGCACACCGTTTGTTATTTTCCAGGGTGTTTTGAATATAGTATTATTCTAAAAAGAGGCGTTTTCGGCAGTTTTTTTTTGGTAAAGGATTATGCTGTTTGTGATTGAAAAAGCGTGGTTTTTCTCAGTGTGGTCGACTGACGTGCTGCCCACTATGCCTTTCTTTTTGACATCATAGTTCTGGGAAGTGTTTGGTTTCCCCAATAATTGAGGCGGGGCACTCATCACAAGGAATCCTGTAGACAAGTCCATGCGTTTTTTTTTGTTTTTTTTTGTTGTTTTTTTTTTTTTTGGGGGGGGGGGGCGGCGATCATTTGGAAGACATAGAAGATGGCCGATGGTCCACTATTTTTCATGTGTGCAAGTGATGCCGTACTTCCGCAGTACGCGAGCAAGTAAATCGTCACGGGCTTAAGCTGAGCTAGTTGGCTCATTCTTACGATGGGCCAGCTGAACAAAGATACCATGCAGAAAAAACACCAATAACCAACAGTGTGAATAGTGTTTTTTCTGCGTGGTATCTTTGTTCAGCTGGGCCATCGTAAGCAAGTATCTCGCTTGTCCCCTTCAAGTAAGGGACGCACACACGGTTGATTGAAAGAACGGCGTCTTCTGCCGTTGGATTGCGTCGAACGTTCTTGTAATTATATTTTAAGTAGGTCTATGAGTATCCGTAATATTTAAGCTCTTGTTTGATCATGGCGATTTTTTTTAATGTCTCTTCGGTGGAGCAAGCCGTGATGGTCCGTTTGAAGAGTGCAGAGTCCAGGGAGGGCTTGCGTGTCGTTAGATGGTTGACGCAAAGTTCAAGTATCGGCCGGTGTGTGTTGGTTTTCTATGTACCTCGTAAGTTAATCGATTAGACTTCTCACGGTGTTTACGTCCAGGAATTGCAGACTGCCGTCCGACTCGAGCTGCATAGCGAACTAAATTGCGGGATCAATTGAGTCTAGGTGCCCGTGAAGACAGTCAATTTCGCTAGATTTTTCCACAAAGTATCAATATTCCATATACCTCAAGAACAAAGAGGGTCTCGTAAAGAATGTGTCTCAGGATTTCTGCTTGATAGCCTCCATTGTGATGTTGGCGACAGTGACCGAGATTTCTGTCCCCATAGCTGTGCGACTGTTTTGTTTCTAACAACGACGAGCGAAATAAAAATAAGTACTGGTTAAATAGAGGTTCAGGAGGCGGCAAATCTCGTCCACTGTAGGGCAGGTTCTTTTGGAGAGTTTTGTTTTGGATGACAATGGGGCCCTTGACACAGACACTGCCAGAGGTATGGGCGCACTGGTAAAGACGGATATGACGTCGAAGCAGACGAGGCTTTCGTTGTCGTTCAATGTGAGAGCCGATGTGAGACCCAATATTCTTTCAAATTTCGCAGAAAAGTCTCTTACCCGAGTTTCATCAATGCTAGCTGGTTTTCGTGCTGACATTGATGTTATTGTTTCAAGTACATTTTGCCCTAACATAATAAGTAAATAAGCTGAATTCACGTACTCCACCCGGTTTGGTGACGGCATTTTATACTGTGATACTATACATCATAGATCTGCTACTTCTTTTACAAAAATTATATTCAATTTCTTGCACATAAATATAACATCAGTTGCACTTAAATGTTTTATCATGTCAATATGTTTGCTTTTATGCCTTATCAATTATCTGGTTCACCAAGTTCGAGGTTTGTTTTGTTCGCCCAAGTGATAAATTGGTTTGCTGAGTTGTTTCGGTTTGCAAACTATTTTTTAACGTTGTTTGTTATTGAATAAAATTGAGTTTTCAAAATACTAATCCAAAGCTTTCGCTTACATCCGTTCCGTAGTTTATCTGTCATGTAACACAGTTACAATTGTTTCATTAATACTTTAACTTTTAGGTCGCATGTGTTTATTTTATAAGTATATTTGAGTAGGCAAAAAATCTTCTAATACACAAATCCTACCATGTAGTGTAATAGTAAGTAGTTCAAACATAATCATACTGCACAATGAGTTCATCTGCTATTTTATTAGATAAAAATTACACTTTATTTAAACTGCGAAAATTGTTCAACAAACACACATTTCGGAAGCCAGGCGTATAGTGACCGGCAATTTTTTTTAATCTTGCCAGCGGGGGCGTTTAGATCCTTCATTATGACACAAAATGGGATCTATATTGTTTTCGTCCCCTTGTTTCCTATGTATTCTTTCCTAGTTATGTCAGATGTGATAACTTTACTATAACTTAGCAATAAAACGATAATCATTTACACTCCGTTTTGAGTCATTTTGGACATCTCTAATAAAATCTCTAGCCAACACAAAGAATTCACTTGCATTTAAACTGTTTAAGAGCTTCGAAAACTCGTCGCGATATAAAGTCCGGCGGACGGCAAACCTCACTGACGGCCAATATATTTTATATTTACTCACGTCTAAAATCATATCTTGGGCTTGATAAAGTGGCATTTCCAGTCGGTTAGACAGGCAACTGTTATTAACGCGCTCAGGAATACACCTTTCTTTACTATCTTGTCTACATAAATTGTGAATATGAAAACCGTTCAGATTGAATATACTACACAATCCTTCGTCTACGTTTATTTAGGTAACTAATAATAAGTCATGCTTTGACAGAAAAATTTGAAGCTTTATCTAATGTTTCCTCACACTTCGAATGTTAACGTGTTTTAAACTTAATCTCCCTTTTCCACTGCATTTTATGAGGGCTGATTCTGCCCACACGTCCCATTTATGAAAGGAACCTTTCAAGCGTTTGTTGCCACTGCGGCATCGGGGGCAACAAGGAAGACGGTGTGTGGACGCAGTGCCACCAGTCTTACACGATACGCCTATTTCAGAGAAGCACCACAGGGCGACAGCCGGACCCAGGCGTCGCAGCCAGTGAGTTCATATGGAGGGAAATTATGCGCTCCGGGGCGAATGGTGATTTTATTTAGTAAATAAATTCATTTTTTTGGGCATGGGCGCCTGAGAAGATCCCACGGCCGCACAGACTGCAGACCATAAGTGAAAAAGCGATCAGAAGCTCACTTCGCTTTTTGAATGAATCCGGACTGCTCGAGCACGAGCCATTCTACAGGTCCGAGCTTCGTCCTGGTAGCCCAAGAGGAAACAAAAAAAAAAATGCGAAATGGCGAGAGCGGCCTTCCAGACTTCTCTGACACGTTACCGAAATCAATGAACCGCCCAAGAGGTGGTGCGTGGAGCGGCGTCCAGCCGTACAGCATTGTAGTAGCATGTAGAGGAGAAACATTTCGACAGATGTGACTGACGACGCACTCCGCCTCAGTCAACTACGAAAAAGCAACCCGCCTCATACGTGTGGCATGTGTTGAGGAGAGCTGCGCACATCGGTATCGCGCAGCGCTCGCTCGATGGCAAGTTCTGCGGTAATCTTGAATTCGTTTCGCGGCGCGTTCGTCTAAAGTGCAACCTCAACGTGAATTCCGTTTTGGTTCTTTTTTACGGGTTATAACTTTCTTCCTACGTATTCTACAGTCATAAAGTTTATGTCAAAATTAAATAACTATTCTTCAACCACACTTCAATGTCTCAATGTCACAAATATATTTAGTTGTTAGTTTATTATTGAGCCTTTAATAGACAACAGTTTCTAATATTGAACAATTTATTTCTCGAGTTATAACGTTCCCACGTCCAAGATAATAGGCGTGAACAGACGGTTTAATACAGTGAATTAGATTAGTAAGAAAAAGATTGCACACATAATGGATATTTTAAAATTAAAATAAACTTTAAAATGGTGTTATTTCATCGGGCTATAAAAACGGAATTCCATCAAATAATGAAACTTACGAGACATTAAATTGCGAAGCCTCCTTCGACATTACGCTTTCCAGAAGTTCGATATTGATACATTACACGTGGCGTTTAGTATCATACGTCAAACTTTTCCCATTCAGTTATGGCAAGTTGCAGTTTTTTATTATAACATACAGATGGCAAAAAGTTTTCAAGAATAGCTTGAGATGCATTTACCATTGTGTGTCACTTTGAACGCCACGTGAAAGACAAAAAAGTGCCAGATGTTAGGGTGTCAGATACTTGAATGCCCAAAATGAGCGAGCCTAAAAAAAAAAAAAAGCCAGGCTCCGGATGTTTTACAGCTGCTTTAGCGCGCGTTCCACTTTGCGCCGAAAGACATGACAGGCGCGATCCATATAAAAATATCATCATAAAAGAGATTTCGCCAGTTGCGATTCTGCCACGTACACCAAAACAACTGAATGCTTTTCTCAATTGAAAAATAATTTTCGCAATTAGACTTTGGCCTATCGAAATGGTTAGACTATATTTGGTTTCACTGTCACCTCGGTGGCTTTTAACTGGCAATGATATTAAAACAAATCACAACACATTACAAAGTCTCAGTGGCTTTGAGTCAACGCGCTGGCCTATGAATCCCTACTTGGCGGGTTCGAATACCGGCCGAGATGCCCTCAACCTGACGGAGGCCAATCCGAGATTTCGGTTGCACGTCAAAAGATGTACAGCTGGTCAAAACGAGCCCGCGAATTTTTCGCTGGCGCGTGCCAGATGACCTTTGCTGGCCAGGCTTGTAAAACCCTCAGATCTGAATATCTGCATCGCTTTACCTTCGCTCAGAGCGCAGCCAACGCTACGGGCTGATGAAGAAACCGAGTTGCAGTTCGTTTTCTTTTTGTGCCTCTGGGATCATCGATTTTACGGGCTAAACTAAGTGCATTGGGGGATCGGTGTCCGAATGTGTTGGTGAACCGCAGCTCATAGAACGCCAAGAAATCGCTAGCGCGAGCTCTGTTCAAAGCACGGATCTTTCGCTGAAGAACCTGCAGGGACCTTGGGTTCAATCCTATATCTGAATCAGCATCACACCGGCGCATGGTCGTGTATTCCTACTTCGTGAGGTGCGCAATAGATATACACAACCTCAGGCTTGCAGTCTCATCTACAGGGGTAGAAGAGACTGCTACAGTCTCATTTACTGCGGGTAACAATCTCGCTGTACACATCTCCTGCTTTTTACAAAACTAACAACTAATTTTGAATGCGCCGTCACAATGCATTCTTTGTGGGTTTGCGTGTTCCCGTTCAGTAGTAAAGTGGTAATTTGAGCTAGTTGGTACATCACTAAAAATAAACAGCGCACAAAACGTCGGCGGAAGAGAAAAGGACAGTAGAACGAAAGAGCGCTGACTCCCAACTGGTTTATTTAAAAAGAAGGAAAAAGAAGTCACGAAAATTGAACCCCACGTGAAGTGAACCCAGGATAAAAGAAAACGAAGAAGAAGAAAATGAAGAAAATATGTACAGACTAAATCTATAATCTTGAAAAAAAAAGAAAGAAGGAAAGAAATGACAAAAGCTAAGAACTAAATGGAAAAATTAGAAAACGGTAGTTACACTCTTGGTCGGCCAAAGTTACTGCGCATAGGCATTGACCAAAAAAGACACCTCCTTAGCACTCAGTGACAGGGACGGTTGGCTGACGCATTGCTGTCCTAGTTTTTGAATTTGAAAAGCCTCGAAGATCTCTCGAGTAGTCCGGTCTTGAAATCTCCCCAGAACAGATGTTTCACCAAAAGTCGGTGTGCACTGGCAGGAGCGACAGTATGTAGGCAAGTGCCCGCCGACTGTGGCTTGAAGTGAATAGAAATGTTCTCTAAGCCAGTCGTTGACGCATCGTTCAGTCTGTCCTATATAGCATCTACCACAGGTCAGAGGGATCTTGTAGACCACACCGTCCGTGCAGGTAACGAACTTGTCCTTCTGCCTCTTGTTGCATACGGCTCGTAAACGGCTGTCAAGGACGCGTCCTTCACAACCGTTTACGAGCCGTATGCAACAAGAGGCACAAGAACAAGTTCGTTAGCTGCACGGACGGTGTGGTCTACAAGATCCCTCTGACCTGTGGTAGATGCTATATAGGACAGACTGAACGATGCGTCAACGACTGGCTTAGAGAACATTTCTATTCACTTCAAGCCACAGTCGGCGGGCACTTGCCTACATACTGTCGCTCCTGCCAGTGCACACCGACTTTTGGTGAAACATCTGTTCTGGGGAGATTTCAAGACCGGACTACTCGAGAGATCTTCGAGGCTTTTCAAATTCAAAAACTAGGACAGCAATGCGTCAGCCAACCGTCCCTGTCACTGAGTGCTAAGGAGGTGTCTTTTTTGGTCAATGCCTATGCGCAGTAACTTTGGCCGACCAAGAGTGTAACTACCGTTTTCTAATTTTTCCATTTAGTTCTTAGCTTTTGTCATTTCTTTCCTTCTTTCTTTTTTTTTCAAGATTATAGATTTAGTCTGTACATATTTTCTTCCTTTTCTTCTTCTTCGTTTTCTTTTATCCTGGGTTCACTTCACGTGGGGTTCAATTTTCGTGACTTCTTTTCCTTCTTTTTAAATAAATCAGTTGGGAGTCAGCGCTCTTTCGTTCTACTGTCCTTTTCTCTTCCGCCGACGTTTTGTGCGCTGTTTATTTTTAGTGTTCCCGTTCTTTTTGACTATAGCTTTTGATTAGACGGCTCTTACTTATGATGAAACGGAGTGAAGTTGCTGGTCTACTGGGAAATTCTTATATTGTAACGAATGACAATTGATTAGGCGATAATAACTGAGGAAACTAAATGTTTAATGGGGCGAACTTGTGCCCAAAAATAAAAAGGGAACAGAAGAAAGCAGAGCATCGCGGGCGTCGAAGTCGGCGTGACAGCAGAGTCGAACGCTGGGGCGAAACTGACCCCGGCTCGCCACGCGGGGCCCCTTTTGTACACGCGTGGACTTTTGGAACAATCGGCCTTGAAGATTCGGCGCGTAGATCATTCTAACCTAGAACAAGCAACACAGTTCTTTAAATTACCTCAAATCTAATTTGAAAGAATAAATAAAGACACGGCGCTCCCAGGAATCGAACCCTGGGCTACCGCACGAGAGTCAAGTGCGGTAAATACTCGGGCACGCACGCGCTCGCTCGCCGACACGCGTGGCAATATAACTAAATTGGAACTTTAACACAGAAACAAGACAACAACAACATAGGCGCGCCTAATTTAAGACAACAGAAAGAGACCGGTCTCACCAGCCAGTTTGACCTACGCCACCGTTGCTGCAATGCATCTAGGGAACTTTAGTCCTACTACACGTGCGACAATCTGGCTACATGAGATGCCACGAGCCCTCTCGTGGACTGCCGTCTGCCTCCCGTGAAGTAAAGTTTTGACGGCGTCACGGATGCGCCGTACGGTTAGTAATATCGGTCTAATATAGGAGTTATTACAACTGTGATTTAAATGTGATAGCATTTCCCGCCTTAATCGATTTAGGTTTGGGAGGAGTAAAAGCTATTGGCGCCGTGCGCGACCAAAAGCGTCGCTGTGATCGGCCTTCCACGATTGACAATCGCTTGCTGTGACGTCCTACACAGGATGATTTCTTCCCTCATCGACAGAAATAAGATCAAAGTCACACTCACAATTCTAACTGCGCACTCACAGAAAAAGGGTATGTTCTCACACCCCTTGTTCCATATACGACACCCAAAACTTCAGTTCGAAGTTCAGTGCACTGACGTCGAACAGACGGCCTCAACTTTTACGAAGGGCTTCAGAACGGTGATATATACCTAATTGAAGTGCCAAAGTACGTATCAAAGACTACAGAATAAAAACACAGAGGTTTTGCAGTAGGACGAAGAAAACCCCAATTGCTTTTTTTTTTGTTGTGAGTAACACGTACATTAGCTGTTATAATAAGTTGTACCACTCGGCTATCAAGCCGCTCGTGAAAGTTGGTATCGTCGGTCCGACGTCAGCGTGCCGTAAGTTAAACTGAAGTTTTGGGGTGTCGTATACGGGACAAGGGGTGTAAGAATATACCCTTTTTTTCTGAGAGTATGTTAATTTAGGAACGTAATAACCAGGCTTCCACCGCCTTTTTTACCCACCTTCAAAGTTGTCGCTTGCTGCTAATAATCTTGGTCGTTACGTCACCAATAGAAACCATAGGAGGGCGCCACCGAAACATCGCGTTGACAATAAAAGCGAGCTTTATGCTTTGAACGGCTCAACTGAGCAGGTGCGCTTTTTCAGGGTAGCATACTCGCGCTAGTGGGTTCCGCTCGCTCGCACTTAAGGTGAAACCAAATAGAGTGGTAAGCTGGGCGAGTTGAGCGAAAAAGAAGTTGCCTTCTTGCGAACATTTGACGGTGACTGAACTGTTCACCCCCTGGTGCCGTTGTCCCCTGTAAAAAACGTGCTTCATCTTTCTTTTCTTCACTTAATATAACAGAGTTGTGAAGTGCGCACCTGTCTGTGTTCTGTGTTCCTTTCTCTTTGTCCTCGTCTCTTTGTGCGCGAATTTTAACCATGTGAAACCAAATACTTTAAGAGTAAAGCATTTGGTAAAAAAAACATTTACCTTCTGCGCATACGAAATGCCCTCAGCTTTCAGGTGACTACACGCTTGTTTATCATTATTGTTTTGTTTCTCTTCCCACGGCGATTCAGCTCGTGCTCTTTTGTGTGCGACATGCGTAGAGACCAAGGTAACAATTAGGAGCAAGCTATTTTGTGTATTACAAGGTAAAAGGAGCAAGCTATTTCGCGTATTGTGGACACGTGCCACGCGTTCCACATTACAAACAGGATATTCACTTCATATATGGTCGTTCGCGTAGGTAAACGTTGTTGTTTGTCAAGAACAATCGTGACGGCACCCTTTTGACGGTACGATATCACGTTGCAAAAGCCCACTATCAGCGCGCACTTTGTCGCAATTCGTACGCTGCCAGTGAATGCTCATTATGGGCGCTGAGATAATTGGTAACTCTCGGCACGTGGAGCTTTTCTATCAACCCAAAGTTTGAGTAGTTCGTCTTGTTAAGTTGTAGGAAATCTGAAGGCGGCTTACACCAAGCCTGAAGGTAATAAGTTACTATGAAAATGTAAACTTGAGAGCTTGAGCGGTACAAGTTCAAGCTTTAGCCTTCAACTCAGTATTGCCTTTCAATGCGTTCAAGTCTGTTGTAACACGTAGCGATACTTCAGTGTTCATCACAGTGCCATGTGCTTATACATTCACAATTTGTTCTGCAACGTCATCCTCCACACTTTGCATATTTATAATTTTTTGCACACCATTATAGTTGGTGACAGGTTGAGTGTTCAGGTGAAGTTCCTCCCATCTCTTTCCTTTTCAGCAGAGCGAACGCTGGAGAGGAGGTCGCCTTCACTTCAGCGGTTACTCTGTTAAAGCGGAAATGGGTAGGAGGAGCTACCCCTGAACTCTAAACCTGTCACTGACTATATTTTGTTCGTACAAATCAGCAAATGAAGAATACTACATTGCTTAAATTTGTGCAGTAGCTATCCACAGAAGCAGAATCTTTGACTGGCCAGCAATCTATTAATTTTTCTCTGAACTCTAACTAATATTATTTCCGACCATTTAAGGCTTTGAGCGAATGTTTGCAATATTTTTGAACTGTAAGACTACGGTGCCCATCCTACTTCGCGTTTATCACACTCAATATTTACACCTTAAATTTTTTTGTGTGTTTTACAGTCTCGGGGTTTTGGTTAAAATAAACCCCCCAGTAACCTAAATGAGACACCTGACGAGAAGTAGTTTATTGGTCTTATATTCTTGAGGTAATTAATTCCTCAAGAAAGAATTTTGAAAACCAAGGTCTATCACGTCATTTTTTTTTCTGGAAATATATGAAGACTCAAACACACGCCCGACAAAATGGCAGAACCGTCATACAAATTTGACCACAATGAAATGTGCGGCAGTGGCCTCCAAACTTCTCGGGGTGCTAATCGCGCACCGGCAATCGCTTAAGTTTGGACGCGTTGGTTGTTTTGTCGAGATTATCACTCGCCATTAGCTCAGGACGATTTGCGCGTTTTGTTCTGTGCAGATTTGCCGGAGACGTGAGGACATAGCGTAGGCAGCAGTTCCCTTTGCACGGGAAATGCTGCAGCCGAGGCGCGTTCCACAGAAAGCTCAGGCGAAAAGAAACAAGTCAAAGGCCAGGGATGTCAATTCCGGGAATGGGAAAAATGCCGCAGTGTTTAGAAGCGCCACCATACACGATTTATTACGTTCATATAAAGGCGATCCCATCGCCATCTTCTCGGACATTAGCGTGTGTACTTACCCGCGAGCACGACAATTCGGCGCTTTATGTATTTGCAAAATCAAGCGTTGTCTCGAGCCGCGGCACAACATTCCGCCCAACATTGGGGTAGAGAAATCTCGAGAAACCAAAAATAGTCCTTTCGACAGAGGGATACTCAATCTGTATTTCATTCTTCCGCCGCCCTACCAATAATCCGCCGCCCTACCAATATCTCATCGGTCCTCTAACCACGAACAAAAATAAACCTGCGCGAACGGGACCCGTCCTGAGTGCCTACCTCTGGCATTGGTTCAGGACTTGAGGCTCAAAGATACAACGTTCTAAACGGGCTACCAGAAAATAAAGCCTAACTCTGACACTTGTTAGGCGATTTGGGACAAAACACTCTAGATAACTAGTGGACATCATGGCAGGAGGCCTACCTCTGGTACTTGTTAGGCGATCTAGGCCTTGAGATGCCCGATGACTGCCGAACGATTAGGAAGGAAAGCCTAATTTTGGCGCTTTTTTTGACATTTGAACCCAAAGATGCCAGATAAGAGGAGCAGTAACTCTAACTATGGCACGTCTGTGTGGCGACTTGGACCGCGAGATGCCAGATGGCAGCTGAAGTATCAGGAAGTGAAGCTTGACTTTAGCACTTGTTTAGCAAATTAGGGCCAAGATAACCAGACCTTTGCTAAGGAAGGTCATGTTTGACTCTTCTTTGGCTTCTTCGGGCATTTGAAAGCCCCGAATTCCAAGACAACAGTGATATTTTGCACAAAGCTCCGTGTTACCTGAAATAATATTAGGAGACATTTGTCGTATAGGTCATGCGGCATTTTTGATAGTTTCGTAAAACGTAATATGTGATCACAACCTTTTTCGTCCACTAGTCAGAATGTTTCTACTGAAAACTGAGCAAACTTAAAATTTAAATTACGAAATGCTTATCGAAAATGTGTCTGTTCAACTTTAAATTAGCACTTCAAATACCAGTGCTTCATGCCGCCTTTCTATTTGCCTGGTTTGTTGGTTTGCCTTTTTGATTAACCTTCATAGATTGCCATTTTCGTTTTGCTGCAAAAATCACCTCTCCTCTTTTTGTGATCCCGGTGGTATTTACAGCAGAGATTTTATTTTAATGGAAGTGGTGTGCCTACGAAAGGTTTTAGAGTAAATATTCAGGAAATTACTGCAATCACGCTTCCAATATTTTACACAACACAAGGCTATAAAAAAACAAGAATAACAGACTTCGTGACTGACGTCAAGTTATGACGCCTTTATGTTTAGTGCTCTTGCGTAGGTAAGGTTTTTTGCACCCTGTAAACATCTGCATGATCTTTGAAAAATTCAAGGGCATCCACAAACATTATTCAAGAAGGATAATGAAATATGTTTAAAAATATATAGCTAGATTAAAAAAAACAGAAATGTTCGATATTGCTAAAAGTAGTGTTACCAATCAAAAAAATGCACATGAAACATGCCAGTTCGAAATATTTTGTACAATTTATCAAATATTTAATACCGCAGAATTTTAAAGCTGTGAAAAGAGACATTTCATGCCATAGGACTGTATGTGTATCAATATTTCTAGAAAACTTATTCTAATATCAAAATGACTGACGGTTTTGTTTACAAACAGTTATCAAGTTTCGCTACATGTTTAACATAGTTTAATAATATTAATCTTTATTGGCTCAGGTGAGCAGCGGCACCTCAGAAAGTCTCGTACCTTGGTGGCCCGCTGTGCCGCCTGAGTGCTGGTGATTATGTGATGATATAATATGCACGATTAAAGTAAGGATGATTACGATATGATATGTTCATGTGCTTTAGGCCTAGCAGAGGACTTTGCGATGGTGATCTTCGCGGGGTCGCCATCGGCTGCTGAATTTTAGCAGGCCGGTCTTGAGCGCCTGCAGAGGGCTTTCTGCCTGCCCGGCTTCCAGCCGAGCCGTTTGAATTTCCGGGAACGCTGAGAGTCTAACACCTCCGTTGGCCGGGCGGCTGTCTTCGGGAAAGCTAGTCTTGAAGTCTCCCAGCCGGCGTTCGAGTTTGTTACCAAGCAGCATTATTGACATGTACAAACTGTTTACGATTTCAGATGTAGAACTTAATTAGATCAGACGCTACGCCACGTATACCACAAGTCTGATGTTTTGACAGTAAAATATTGTGTTGTATCGAATCAAAGGCCTTGCTCAAATCTAGAAATAACCCGAGCGTATATAGTTTATTTTCAATGTTGGTTATAATTCTGTCTTTTATATTCGTAAGAGCAAGTTCAGTCGATTTGTGCCTTCGAAAACCATATTGATAATAATGAAACAAATATTCGTTACATTCGCTCTTTCACGCCCCCACTCACCAAACGTTTATTTTAGTTGTTTTGTTTTCGTTTCCAATAATGGTAGAATGCTTTCCCAAAGGTCTAGAGAAAACTTTTTTAACATACCACAAACCAAAATAACAATAACACGCGACAATATAGCCCCTGATAGTGGTCGGAATTGCGCCTATACAGGTTTTTACTGCCCTTGGGGAAGAAAACCCACGGCCCAGCGCAGTCGGCTAACTATGACGTACACTCTAAAACCATGGACGTGTGCTCTAAATTGCCTGCTTCGAGACTGTTGCTGGAAAAGAGTTTGTCTGTTTTATGCAGGGTCATAATGCTGCTGGAAAGTCTCCCCCCCCCCCCCCCCCCCCCCTTCCCTGTTTTTCATAATTCCCACAGGGGGGTTTCACGTGATGTACTTCCGATTTGAATCTCGTCGTTGATGAACTCTTGACATGCATTTTTTTATGCGCGGAGGCAGTGTCTTCCAGTTCACTTGTTATTTTGTGTCCTGGTCAAGAGTGCCAGCCAAAGTAGTTGGGAATATTTATTTATTTATTTATTTATTCAAAGTACCTCAAAGGCCTGTCGGCATTACATGAGGGGGGGATTATACAGTCTGATTAATACGAGTGAAAAATGGCAGTGAGCACGCCGACTCCATACAAAGGACAATACACATCTGCGCGCATAAAATAACCAAACATTTGTACAGCTGGGTAACATAAAGCACATAATGACATAAAAAATAATAATACACACATCCGTTAACATCTCCAGTAATGCAAAAAAAAGATACAGTGAGTTCACAAAAAAATAACATCGTACACAATTTTAATTAGCTAAAATATATGCGGTTAATTCTGAACGGAAAAGTGCTGGGTCGGAAACTGAAACAACGGCCTCGGGAAGATCATTCCAGAGCTTGATGGCACGTGGCAGGGAAGAATTATTGAATGACAATGATGTCCCAAAGATGCGCTTAAAACTCTTAGTGTTGAAATTACGTGATTCCTTGTTCAGGTGCTCCAGATGCAAGAACCAAGTCCCACCGGGGCTGTGGCATAATCGGTGAATTAAGCATAGGAGAGAAATGTTACGTCGAGTTTCCAATAGACAGATAGAATAGTTTTGCTTTATTAGTGACACGCTGTCAAAACGCGAATATGATGAAGAAATGAAGCGGGCAGCTCGGTTTTGAATGGATTCGATTTTATTAATAAGGTAGGTTTGGTGAGGGGCCCAGATAGCGGAGGCGTACTCTAATTTCGGGCGAACATAGGTTTCATAGGATAATTTGCGGAGGTGAGAGGGCGCAGATTTAAGATTACGTTTCAAGTAACCGAGGGTACGGGATGCTTTAGCGGTTATCGTGTTAATGTGGGAAACCCACGAAAGATTAGAAGTTAGTTCGACACCGAGGTACTGATAAGCAGAAGCAGCGATGATGGGCGATTTGTTGAGTACCTGCATCCTGCAACCTGCATCGGTTGGTACTTCCTCTTTATACAATTTATTTTATCTGGCGTGCTCCAGGGCAGTGTACTTCGCCCCACAGTCTTTTCAATCTACGTTAAATGGATCGCGAAAAGCTTGCACTACATTGTCATCTTGCACGCAGATTACCTGGCCCTCGTAAAGCCTATCACCTACATCTTTCGTACCAGGAACTCCAAGGTAACTTGGATGCGTAGAACTTCAGCGGAAGAAGATGGCCTACTCACCATCTTTTTCCAATAAACGCAATGAAAAGCGTAACTATGGCAATCCCCCACGGCAAGAAAAACCTCTCTCCCCAGCCTGTCGTCCTCCTTACCTCTCTCATCAAGCAATTTATCACAGCGTTTCTAGTACGTATATGGTAAGCTTAGCTGACCATATACGTACGTACTATCGTATCAAACTCACGCCGCACGCTCCGGTTTGTAACCCACATAAAACGCGGCCCGTTGAAATTCTGGCTATAATGCAGGACCATTAAAATAGAGTGAGTCGCGAAACCGACTTCGCTCAGGTTCACTTACACTTGGCTCGCGCCCATTATTGCTGATGTATTAATTTATTTATGTTTGTATAAGAGGTACGTTGCCACAGTTAAATGCAATGAACGTCAGTACCTAATTAATAGGGGAATACCTAGTGCGTCATGATTACACTTGAAAACAAAATGTCTGTTTGTCGAAATAACATTTTAAAACTCAATATTTCGGACTGCCGCCCTCAACGTTTCTAAACGGGTGCGACTGCCGTAGCGGCTGACGACAACCTGAAGGACCTTGTTGCAGTCGGCGTGCTTCTTCGACACCCTTGAAGACGTAGTATCGCCCTCTGCTTGAGCGAGTTTCATTTCCGCCAAGGATTGCTCCCTCTTGACACATCCCAGGAAGGCCCAGATGTTGGGGGAGAAACATCCCACATTGCTCCTAAAGGACAAGAAAAGCACGCGCAAATTGTTATTATTGTATAACCTCGCTGACTACGCGTCTAGCCACAAAGAAACACGAACATAGCTTTACTATGAAACATATATTTACATAGAACAACGTCCCAGGTAGCACACCGCGTCGGCCGGTATCGGGACTACGCCGGCCGGTCCTGGTAGCTGGATGGCGGTGCCCGGCCATGGGCGCCGGTGAGCTACCGGCCCCGGCCGGCGTCGGGGTTTCGTCTTGCTCACTGGCCAGTTCAGCCGTAGAAGTTACAGTGACTGGCCGACATCGGGTTTTTGCTGTCTTTGCTGGCCAGTCTTTCCGTGGAGGTTCCAGTAACTGGCCGGCATCGGTATTTTGCAGTCTTTGATGGCCAGTATTTACATGGAAGTTCAGCAACTGGCCGACATCGGTATTTTGCTGTCTTTGGTGGCCAGTATTTACATGGAAGTTCAGTGACTGGCCGGCATCTGCGCTTTGCTGTTCAGGCTGGGAGCCCTGCCATGGAAGTTACGTTTACTGACCGGCATCGTTTTATTTTTTCCCCTTTTCACTATGCAGTCAAGTCATTGCGATTCTGATGAACTGCGGCAATTCATGAATAGCGAGTGGAAATGTTTGCGTTGATCAATCCTTCGTAAATGACTGCCGACGCTGGCGTATTTGATCCCAGCATGGCAAGGCTGACGAGTTTTATCGCGAAAACGCGAGAAAAAACAATGCGGTGAGGAAAATTTACAGTCCAGGATTGGAGATCTGACCGCCGACGCCACGAAAAATATATTTTACAACGGCGAACGATACTTTTTTCAGAAAGCTAGTTTAATTTGATGTACTATACTTAAAGTCCGGCGGTATACGCACGTGTTCGGCTCTAATAAAAAATAAAAATAATATAGCAGAACCTCCAAAAAAAAAAAAATGAAAAAAAGTGGCATGATTGAGCTCGCGTTTGAGTTACAAAAACAATAATAAACATTACTTTCCAGAAACTAGAAAAGTAAGAGATGTGTTTCTTGCTTATGGCGCTACGAGAGGTACATAACTCTCCTGAGATCATTTTAGTGGTGATTTTAATCGAGTGTTAAAATATGCTATTTAGGCAGGAATCGACTGTTTTCTGTGGTAGTTACGATCATCTAACAGAAATATTTTAAATGTTCACATAGCCGAACGATATCTGCCTCTTTGATAGGTTATCTTATACGACATACCGTACCAGAGAAACGCGAATATAAAATCTTTTTTTTTTTTTTTTAACGCAAAAAAAGCGAGAAACACCAATGCGTTGTGGATGTTCACACTGCCGGGTTTGTGAACGTGACCCCTTGACGCTGCGAAAAATAAATGTTACAACGCCGAACGATACCGTTACAGAAAGCTAGTTTAATTATCCGCACTGTACTTGAATCTCAGGAATAAAAACGTGTTTAGGCCTAATAAAAAAGTAAAACTACGAAGCGCTACCGGCGATAAGTAAAACCAGGCGGCACGCGGGGGATAGGACTGATCTACCAGAACAAAATTAAATACAACTTTCCGGAAGTCAGTAAATTAAGACAGATAGACAGACAAAGAACTTTATTGAGGTCCTGAGAAGCGCCGCCCTTAGAGCAGCACCGCGGGCCGCTCCCACGTGGGGACGGGGAGGCCTAGCCTCACCGCCGCATCGTGGGCTCTCTGGACAGCCCGGAGCGTGGGAGAAGTTCAGAACTCGTGATGGCAGAGCTCCACTCCTCCTCAGAGATGGGCTTAATACGTAGCGCGCTATGAGCTTAGCTAAATAACTGCCTTAAAATGGCGGTATTTTTTTATTCAACTTTGGGTGAAGATGACCGCTTTCAGAAAAACTTCGGCTGCATCACTGTGCCAGTTTTACCACTTACACATTTTCCCATTTTGCTCGCAATATGCTCATTATTATTACATTCCTTTCTTCGTTGAAAGGACTTGCGCTGTTTGCCTACTACACTGACCCACATATTAGCACGGAGGCAGTGAATTATCCCGGCAAAACAAGAGGGCCACGGTTTGTGCATCGCAACAATTCAACCTTGGGCTCGCACTTTTTATTTTCACCGTCTGCGTGATTGTTACCTTAAATCACGGTGCCGACGACTGCAAAAGCATAAAAAAAAATATTTAAATGATACAAACTAATAAAAAAATGTAAGAAAATAAGGTGGCCTTACGGTGATTCGAACCGACAACCACAAGCTCTGAAAGATGCTGCTTTAACAAACCAGACCAAAGCCGCTCGTTCGGTTTAGGCGTCATTAGAAAAAACTTAAATGTTTGTTAGATCCGTTTGCGGCCATTGTACTAGTTTCGTATTTAAGATTTTGCTTCGTGTTCAGCACTTATTTATAATCTTGCGAAAATGTTGACGTGCGAAATAATTTATAATTACTGTGTTTTTATGAGTTTCATAACGTGATTTGCTGATCGTTTTATTTCAAACATGTTGAAGATACGAATACAACCCGTTCGAATCAACGGCCAACGTTGTTTACAGCCTGCCCATGTTTCGCACGCGATCGGGTTCGCGCGTTTTGCCGGCGTTGTGTGTTTGCATGCCTGTGTCTTGTGGTCAATTTCCCGATTAGTCGTGGTGCGTGGAGTTTGCCTTAGTTTCAAGTGTGTCCGTAAAAGAGGGAAGCGACTGTGAGACGTGGAACTACGTTAAATCTGCTCAACAGCCAAGATCACGGCACGGGACCCGAAGTAATTTCGTTTCTTTGTTCGTTAGGGCTAGATTATTCTTTTCTGGGTTCAAAAGGCTTGTTATTGTCTGTAGATCGCTTGCTTTTACCAGCATTACTAATTGTGTGCGAATGGTGTTATGCGAGGCTGTTTTTCTTCTTTTTTCCCCGGTGCAGAGGCTGCGGTCTCGCTCAAGGTCCATCGGTACCGGCGGAACTCTTTGGGAGACGGAGAGAGGGGGGGGGCGGCGGCGGCGGCGGGGTCGATTGCCTTTCTTCCCCGTATTGTTTACTCGTTAACTAGAATGTCTGGAAGAGCGCGGTGCCCCTCCATCGCCGAAGCCACTCTCCGTACTTCCGTGCGGAGAGCTGGAACCCACAAAAGGCAGCGATTGATTGCTTGACAAGCCCGTAGCTTCCGCCTCCCAGTCGTCTGCAAACGACTTCATTTTCGCGATTCGTAATCAGAAAAGAATTGCCAAAAATTGGTGCCGCGATGAATTCACCTCATGGTGATTAATGCATAGCATACCACTCCCGATCGCAAAAATTTGTGCCCGCAAAATAATTTTTCACGCCGGCACTTAATTAATTCCTCGCGAAATGTCGAGCTCTAAAACCTCATTTGCTGTACACATGTTTCGTATGATCCAACGCACGTGCACCGAATTTCACACCTCTAGAAACACTCAGGCTGCTTCAAATGGTGAAGCATTTATTCTCTTCCTACTGATGTTCTTTTTAGAGGCTATCAAGTATTAATTACAAGCTTCTGGGGAAATTTACAAGCATGTCCTGAATTAAGGTAGTGTCTCGCCAGTTTTTGGTATCTATATTTTGTTCAGTCTAAGTATGTAGTGTTAGACATACCTCACCCAATCCCTGTTTTTTTCGTTTGGTACTGCCTTTGGCGAATGCTGTAAGTTGTAATTGCTTTTAGTTGTTGCATGATTGTAGTAGGGTGGTGAACTGGTACTAATTGAACACCTTGAAAAATAGTTCACAAAAAGTCAAGGAGATAAGGAGAGCAACACTTAGACCTCATGCAAGCGCAGATTCAACTCGCATAAATCAGAGAAGGAAGAAATCAAGAATGCGGAAGGCCCAAGTGGAACGCACTGATTAACCTATTAGAAGAGCAGATTTAAAAACAAAACATAATTCCCATGTCAGTTAAGGTAACAGATGGATGGCTAATACATAAAGACAGCTCAATCTCTCTCTAAAATCTACGATGGATTGTCACCTACTTGTGCACTGTTTACACTGCTCGTGTATGCCATCCTTACGAGAAACATGAGTAATTAGCAGATACTATAAAAAACATACAAGAGAATTATTTTAGGCCTTTATTATTCGTAGTATGGGCGACCAATGTGTCCGCACATCCGTCTTTTACCTGAGCTGCCGAGGAAGTCGTTTTGACAGTCTTATGCATATGTGTGAATTAGCACGTTTCACTTAGACCTGTTCGAACTTTTGCTGAAGCTCCTTCCGCATTCTTTATCTTTTGCTTTTCTAAGTTATGTGAGTTGGGTGTCTGCACTCATATGTAGTGTAGGTATTCCTCTCCTTTGTTCCTTGTTTTTTGTGTGCTATTTTTCAAGATGTTCAATAAAAATGAACTCACCACCTTACTTCATGGGAAAGCTGTTGGTAATTCTAGAGTGTCTGTAAAACAATCTACCTGACATCGTTGCCTCATGCCCCGGTTCCTGAAGCTGACGTTCTCCGAGTACAGCCTTTCTGATTCTCTCATCCTCTTCTTTTATTTTGTGTTCAGTAGATTGAGTTGCGAATGTGTACCAGTCTACGTCCTACGTGTTCCTGTCCTTTTGTCCTTGTCTTTTTGTGCATATTTTTTCAAGTTGGTCTATGATTTTTTTTATCATATATTCTACTCTGTGTTTTCATCTCTGCAGCCCTTCCCAAGTAGAAGTTGGCATTCACTTTCACCATCCTGATGCGAGTGTCCTCAGACTACACAGGATGACAGTCTCCTCTGGTGAAGTCCTGGCTTCACGGAAAACGGCCAAGGCTGTTCATGGTAAGGTGATATATATATTGATCAATATAATAGCAACTTATTCCTGCTGGAATTTGTTTTAACACACTGTGTTTATGGGCTGGCCTTTAGCAATTCCGATGCCACTCACGTGGAATGAAAGCCTGTAGAGGAATTGCACATTTCATTCGTAAGCGGAATGCTGAGTTTACAACAGAAGTGCGTTGCGTTGCCTTGCGTTGGGGGATTGGTGGCCGAGGCTAGCGCACACTAGCTCGGAGCAGCTGAAGCGAAAGCTGGCACTGCAGAACCCAGGGATCCTGTGTTCAATCCCCACCCCTGTTCATTTCCATCTGGATGAGCATCGTACCGGCCTGCAATTGCATATCACTACTGCGTGGTGCAGGATAAAGACCCCAGGCTAGCAGTCATACTGCACTGGCTAAATTGCTCATCTACAGCGAGCGACTCATCGCAACTTTGAAATGGCTGACCAACTACACGCTGTAAAAATATCCATACAACCCCAACAGGAGTGCGTCACTCTTGCATCCAGTATTGCTGTGTGTGTTGTATTTGTACTTAGTATTTGTTTATTTAGTGTTCCCAATAATGGCTGAAGCCTTCCCATTGGTGCACTTGTTAGTAGCAACACACAAACACAAACAAACGGCGAGAGTGGTGAACAGCGCCACTCTTGCCGTTTGCCACCGCGCCCATTGGTTTTCGGAGAAGTTTGCAGTATTGGTCTCTATGGTATTTGGTCATATATCACTCATGGACACAACGAGGGTGCTGTGCCTACAAATCAACACTCGCAAGACCTTTTAAAAGTCATCTTTCTCCCTCACTGCTATCCTTTAGATAGAAATTGGAGCTTTTTGGTCCACAGCACTATAAAGGACTACTTACACACTTGTCCTTCAGGCTTTATTCTTTGCACTTCCATTTTTTCCCTCGTCAGTGGGTCTCGACTCTTACCTGTTACGGAACAGTTTTAAAAATGTGCTACACAACCACAATCCGGACAGTGGATTCCCAAATGTCCAGCGACGACTCGGTGGGTGTTATAAAAATGCTTCTTTAAACGATCATTCAATGCCAGTCTGGCCTACATAAGTAGTGTGGTAAGGAGTATGTAGGCCAAACTGGCAGGTGTTTGAATGATTGTTTCAGGGAGCATTTTTAAAACACCCACTGAGTCGTTGCTGGACATTTGGGAATCCACTGTCGGGATTGGTTGCGTAGCACATTTTGAAAATTGTTCCGTAATAGGTAGGATTTGAGACCCACTGACAAGAGAAATAATGAAAGCGCAAAGAGTAAAGCATCTGAAGGACAAATGTGTAAGTAGTCCTTCTATAGCGCTGTCAACCAAAGAGCTCCAATTTCTATCTAAACGATAGCGGTGAGGGAGAGGGATGGATTGTAAGGGTTTCCTTTTTTTCGTTTTTTACTTTTTTATTTTGTCTTGTCTTTAGCTTTTTTTCTTGTATTTTGTGTTATTTCCTCTGCTTATCACGTTCTGGAAAGTCAATCCAGATGTTGAAGAGAAGAAGGAAGTAGTCGAATACACAAGAGTTCTAAGTTCAGTGCATGTGCTTCTCTTTCTGAGTATCTGGTGCGTGATTGTTTCTCTGCATTGTCACCGTAGAATATGCAAAAATGAATAATGATATTGGCATATTTGTCGTGCCAAACCCGGTCACACCTGTTCCTAACTCTGATCTCCATGAGATCACAATACCATCGTTTCTGGTGTAGTGGCACGGCAGACTGAGTTGTTTTGCTTTAGTCTTTGTAAGGGGGACACTGTAATACGAATCTACTCATTTATGATGTAATAGATAGCACTATATTTGCAGAGCTAGTCTTCGGTTTTTGTAGTTCCATCAAAATATATTTCAGCTTTTAAGTTATTTGTTATCTGGCTTGTAAATTTACAAGCTTATCTAGATTGGACGCAGCAAATGTCTTGCCAGCACTCATGGTACGCGTTTGAAATATATTGCATTAACATAATTGACCCAACCTTTGATTTTTATTTGTCAGTGCCTCTAGCGAACTGTGCATGCTAGGATTGCTTTTGTTTGTTTCACATAATCGACATCACATTTCTCACCTTTCTACTTAGTGCAGCCCTCGCCGAACAGAAGCTAGCATCGACTAGGCCGTAGTGGTGCAAAACTATCGATAGTACTATCGATAGTATCGATAGTCGCCAGAAACCTGACTATCGATAGTAAAAAAACTATTGATAGTACTATCGATAGTCGACTATCGAAAAAACTATCGATAGTACTATCGATAGTCGACTATCGAAAAACTCTTGATAGTCGACTATCGAAAAACTCTCGATAGTCGACTATCGAAAAACTATCGAAAAAAAAATGACCGCATCTCCACGCGGTGAAGATGTTGATTGGGGCCAAGCTCTGGTGGTGCTGATGATACTGATTTTGTTCATAGGTAGTGCTGATGGTGATGATTTTTTTTTATTCCTCATAGGTAGTGCTGAGTTCCGGGTTGCATTTCGACTTCATTATTACTGCTTCATGGTAGGTGAAATCCAGAGCCAGTGGTTCTTCTAGCGGATCAGCTTGGATTTGCTAGAAGCCGTGGGAACGCATCTCCACCGCTTAAGTCAACGGTCCATGTCAGAAAGAGAATGTGTGGTATAGAACGTGGTTATGTTAGCATTTGAGCATTTGACCGCAGCGCCCTCTCGTTTATAAACGTTGAGAGAATGCATGCAAAGTTTAACGCGATTATATATGCATTTGACCGCAGCGCCTTCTGTATAGACGTTGAGCAGCTACATGCAAAGTTTCATCCCTGACATCCCCAGCACTTGAGCTACTACCACACCTCAGAACCCCCTACTCGTCCCGCAGTCGTGGCCAAGTGGTTAAGAAGATGGACTACAAATCTATTGGAGTCTCCCCGCACAGGTTCGAATCCTATCGACTGCGCAAACATTTTTTTTTCTTTTTTTAAGACAGACAGACGGGATGGCAATCAATGTGAGCACGGACGCCGGACGGACGGACGGACCAGGCTAGACCCTAGGGAGCTTCGCCCCTAAAGCTATCAATAGTACGATCGATAGTCGACTATCGTAAACCTATTGATAGTACTGTCGATGGTTTACTATCGATAGATTTGCGACACTAGTAGTTTGTGTCGCTCCCTCTTCTCTCTTTCTCGCTTTATTTTTTTTTTCAAATGGGATACCCAACTAGCCCAAGCGCTTAAAGCCCTGTCACAGTGAGGCAACACGACGGCAACAGCAACTCAACACGTTGTCCGACAGTCGGGCAACTTGTTGCTCGCTCCCCGTGTTGTCCTACAAACCTGTCACATCGCGGCAACAGCACCACAACATGGACAACAACTAAAATGTTGCCTCGGTATGACAGCTTTCGGCAACAAAAACAGCAGCAACTTGTGTTAGACAACGTGTGTTGCCTTGATTGCTGGCTGAGCGAATTTCGGGCCGGCAACGCGAAAACATAGCTTCGATGGCAGAGCTAGTTCCCTATGAATAACGTCTTACTCAAATGAAGGCTTGGAAAACGTTAGATAATAATATTTAAGGCTGGCATGCAGCTAAAATATTTTTATGAATGTTGTTACTCTGTAATTACGGAAAGCGATTGTCGAAATGGTCACAGCTAGGGTCGTGAACGTTCAGACTGGTGTTGAAATTAGAACCTTCGAGAGACCAGCTCACATTACTGCTAGTGAAATAAAATGGCATGCCTACTTACCCTCTGATAAAGTATAATAAAAATAATCCTGGAAAGCGAAGATTAAAAAATCGAAGCATTAACACGACCACTCTGATCATGGTTGTTGATGTTTGGAATTTGGAAATAGCCGCTACCAGACACCTGATTTGTTTCAAAAATACCCAGGACGTTTTGGGGAATGAAGCGATCACATAGCAGGCGGTAGGTAAAAGCGTTGAAAAGTTTTATTCCACCGTTTGTTATGAAGGCCGATCGTGTCGGTGTCGCAGTTTTGAAACGCTGTCAGTTCAGCTCAACACCACGCTACAGAAGACGCTTTAGGGTATTGCCGGCGCTTACTCAATTTTACAGTAAAATATGAATTGCACAAAAGAAAGAACCGGACAGAAACACTTCATACCGGGTGGCGCAAATCCCGAACATATATCGGCGATCTCACTTTCCTTGGTTAGGGCTATCTGCTTAGTCAGCGAATGAAGAACATTTTGATAAAATAAAGGGTGGAAAACACTCCCCGTGTCAAGTTTTCTAATCACAGTCACTAATTGATGCCGTCCCATCGTAATATCCGGCCCTACGAACGCACTAGACTTTGCAGAGTCACATTTCCCGCGACGCCGCGCCGCACAGGAACAAAGGTAAACGATCAGGATGGCTGAGTGTTCCTCGTTGTTCCTCGTGTTGTCCCCGCCGTCAGCGCGGTATGACAAGGTTGTCGGACAACAAATCGGACAACACGGTTGCCGAGCGGCAGCAACATGTTGTCCGACTGTTGTTGTTGCCGCGATGTCACAGGGTCGCCGTCAACACGATTTCCTTGTGTTGCCGGATAGAGTTGACCAACTGTTGCCTCAGTGTGACAGGGCCTATACCATCCCAACTTTGGTTCAGCTTTCAGTAATGCCGAAGACGGGAGTTTGGGCAAAGAGAGGAGGAAGGGAGGCGAGCGGCGGTGCGGCAACTGTGTTCGCTCTAGTGGTGCAAAACTGTCGATAGTCGCCAGAAATTGGACTACCGATAATAATAAAACTATCGGTAATGTTGCAGAACTATCGATAGTCGACTATGGAATACTATCTAGTACTATCGATAGTGACTATCAAAAAACTGTCGATAGTACTATCGATAGTCGGCTATCGAAAAACTATCGATAGAAGACTATCGAAAAACTATCGATAGTCGACTATCGAAAAACTATCGATAGTCGACTGTCGAAACACTATCGATAGTACTATCGATAGTCGACTATCGAAAAACTATCAATAGTCGACTATCAATAGTTCTGCGACACTATCGATAGTTTTGGAAAAACTATCGATAGTATCGATAGTCGATTTATCGATAGTTTTGCATCACTACTAGGCCGATTTGTTCCTGCATCACCAGCTTAGCCGAGGTTCAAGTCCATGGCAGTCTGCAAAGGTTGTTGATGGTAAGCTGCCTTATATATACAGCTGTGTAAGAGCAGCTTGGCCTGGGTGACAATTTGAAATGCATTTTTATGTTTGAGAAAGTGAAATTTGCATGGGCATACTTGCAGTGTGAAACCTTATCAAGCCTGTTCTGAAGTTTCATCCCCTTGAGATTTTGATACAGCCGTTTCTGCTGCACACACACTGGCTACTTCAGCCATGTAGAGACTAGATCCATATGAAGGTAAACAGGTGATTATGAACTGCTCATTGCTGTCCGTGGTAACGTTCTCTCCTTCTCAAGTGACTTACAAGTCAGCTGCTGCATGGTGCTCCCAGTACTGGGCAGTCGACGATTGCTGGTTCTCCCTCATATAGATCACGACTGTACTTCAAGCTCAGCAAATGTGACACTAATCTGATTCAGGCTAGCTGTGGTGTCGGGTTGGTCTTTGTCGGTCGGGGAACATGGCTCGTACCGCTGGCTGGTACGGCGCGTACGTAGCACTCCTCCACCCTTGGTTTACATTAGTGGCTTGAAAGCGCGAAGGCTTCCGTCTTGGACGAGTTGACCTTCTTGGCACTGGCATGTTTGGCGCCTCGGGAATGCTGACGTCGTCCATCCATGTTTCGTCCTCAGAAGTTGGCGTTTCCATTTGTGGAATCTTCAGCCTGATCTGGTCGGCATGTCGGACAACATCGCCGTCTGGTGTGGTAACGATTGCCATGAGCGCTCCCTTCGTCTCCTTTACGACTCCCGGAATTCAACGGGAACCCGATCCGTAGTTGCGGATAAACACGGTTCTTCCTCGTTGAAGTCGTTTGTCTGCGGTGATCTGAGATTGTTTTTCTTTCTTTTTTTCCAGCCGCGTTGGGTTAATGAGGTCCAATCTCAAACGTAGCTGACGTCCTACCAACAGTTCTGCCGGAGATTTTTCTGACGTGCTTACCGGCGAACACCAATCCAGCTTTGTTTGTAGGTCTTTGCCGAAAATCTTTTTCGGCGCCAACTTCACCGTTCGCACAGCCCGTTCGGCGAGTCCATTCGACTGTGGGTAATATGGTGCAGTTCTAACGAGTCGCACGCCGCTCTGGGATGTGAAGTCTTTAAAAGGTTGTCCGGCGACGGGAGTGCCATTGTCGGAAACGATGCAGTATGGCACTCCAAAACGAGCAAACAATCCTCGCATTAATTCTACGGTCTTTTCTGAAGTAGCATTCTTCACCGAAACAGCCTCAATCCACTTAGGGTAGCTTGTCTACTACAATGAGCAGCATTTGTCTGTTGACTGGTCCCGCATAGTCAATATGATTCTTGACCAGGGTATGGTAGCTGCTGGCCGCGACAGTGACTCCCTTGAGGGCGGCATAGGTTGCGCTTGCTGGCACTGATGACAGTTGCGGGTCATGTTTTCGATGTCGCGATCCATGTTTGGCCACCAAGAGAGCGATCTGGCCAGGGACTTCATCGCAGCCATGCCAGAGTGGGCGTCGTGTAGCTCCAGCAGCACTGCTCGCCTTGCCTTTCGCGGAATTACCACTCTTCTCCCCCACACTGCAAGTCCTTCCTCCACCGATATCTCCGCTCTATGGGTCCAGAAGAGTTCGAGAGTAGGATCTTGTGGCTGAGTTGGCCATCTTTCCAGGATAGTCGTTCGAAGTTTACTCAACTCCGTGTTCGCAGCGGTCAAATCCGCGACTTGTTTCACCGAAAGTGGTCCTGTTTCCAGTTGCTTCACGAAGGCCACTTGCTCAGGGCTTGTCGGTGATTGACCTCCATCATTCAGTGGAAGCCGGCTTAGCATGTCGGCGTTACCGTTGCACTTCCCAGCCCTGTGGCGTATGTTGTACATGTATCCACCAAGTGTATGTTGTACATGTATCCACCAAGTGTATGTTGTACATGTATCCACCAAGTGTCAGAGGCCACCTCTAGATCCAATTAGCCGCTGTTGCTGGAATAGCTTTGTCTTCCCTGAAGAGTCCAACGAGGGGTTTGTGGTCTGTCACCAGTGTGAATTGTCTCCCCAAGAGATAATCACTGAATTTGGTGACACCAAAGATCAAGGCCAGAGCTTCTTTTTCGAGATGCGAGTAGTTCTTTTCAGCGGGCGATAAGGTCCTGAAGCGGAACGCAATTGGCCTCGCGACGCCATCGATCAGGTGAGAAAGCACTGCTGCCACTCCATATGGCGAGGCATCACACTCCAACAGTACTTCTTTCGATGGGTCGAAATGAGCCAAAACAAAAATTCGCAGTTTTGGATTGTGTTCTTTGCTTCCTGAAACGCTGTTTCTTGGGTCGTGTCCCACCGCCACTTCGCACTCAGTTTCAGTAGGTCGTACAAGGGGTTGAGCATGGTTGACATGCGGGGAATGAAGCTCCTATAATACGTGAAGAATCCAAGAAATAACCTTAGCTCTTGCACATTTCTTGGTGTTGACGCTTCTTTGATTGCCTTTAGCTTATGGTCTTCAGGATGTAGCCCATCACGGTCAATTCGGTGTCCGAGGTAGGTTACCTCTTGCCTTCGGCATTCGCACTTGTCTTCTCGAAGGCGAACACCGCTGCTGTGCAGTTTTTGGAGTACTTTCTCTAAGTTTTTCCCGAATTTTTCCTCACGTTCTGCCACCAGAATGTCATCGAGGAACACCTGCATCCCCGGAAGGTCGTGTAGGAGTGCTTTCATCCTGCGCTGAAATATCGTCGGGGCTGAGGCGATTCCATAGGGCTGTAGCAGTAGAGTCAACGATGTGTGTTTATCACTGCCACCTTCTTTGACGACTTGTCGAGGGGAACCTGTTGGTCCGCATCCTTCAGGTCCAGTTTCAAGAAGCATTCTCCACCATTCAGTGATGCGAACAAGTCCTCGATTCTTGGGAGAGGGTAATGTTCGATGTCACAGGCAGGGCTTAGTGTGACTTTAAAGTCCCCACAGATTCTCACGGAGCCGTCTTTCTTCATAACCAGCACGATGGGAGTCGCCCATTCAGAATGTGCCACCGGCGACAGGATTCCTTCTTGGCAAAGACGGTCGACCTCTGCTGAAACCTTGTCTCTTAGTGCGTGGGGAAGAGATCTTGCCTTGAAGAATCTCGGTCTTGCATCTTTGCGACGGTGCAGGTGCACTGGTGGTCCCTCCATTTGGCCTATTCCAGGCCTGAACAACTCGCCAAATGTCGTCTTGAGTTCGGAGACCCGGTCTTCCGCCTCAGCGAAGTTGATCTTCTGGAGTAGACGTTGCGCTCCAATTACTCGCGGCCGCACAGACTCGGGCTATGTATGCGTTGTACGAGCCATGTTTACCGACCGACGGAGAGCAACCCGACACCCCCGATTACACAAGCGGGGCCCGGCGGAGTTTCCTTCTTCCGTCAGTCGGGGAACATGGCTCGTACCGCTGGCTCGTACGGCGCATACATAGCAGCAACTTTAGTACAGTCTTGTATAGTCCCATCGATGTTTTGTTTTGGCGTGCTTGTTATGTGTTCACACTTTTTTGTTTCCTCGTTTACCGACAGTCCTAGCTGTCTGCAGGGAGTGAGTGTGAAACATGCCAGCAAGTCTAAAGCAGTATGCAGTGCAATTGTGGTGTATTGTACAAGCGAGGAAGAAGAGACTGCACGTTTTGGAGTTGTGGCTGCGACATAGACATTATATAGTTTTAGCTGAGCATTTTTAAGGCCCGTTCACACTCTTGCGACCGAGTACGACCGAGAAAGACCAGGCCGGTTTTTAAGCCTCTTACGACTTCTTAAGACGAGCTCCGCTGCAGCGGAGCTGGTCCTAAGAGATCGCAAGAGGCTTAAAAACCGGTCCGGTCTTTCTCGGTCTCACTCGGTCGCAAGAGTGTGAACGGGCCTTTACGGTCCGCTCCGCTCAGCAGGAAAGCATGTGCATGCGCACAACGCTCAGTCAGCAACGACCAATCGGAGCGCAGATGCCGCTGGAGCAGACAATTCCTGCACCCAAAGGCCACTGCCGGCTGAGTGTTATGCGCATGCCTGGTGGCTTTCTCGCTCAGTGGTTTAGCGGAGCGGGCCGTAAAAAGCGCTCAGCTAAAACTTTTTCTGATAGGGGGTGGCTTACGCATAGATATTTCAGGCAGAGGGATGGCCGACATTGCTCACATCAATTCTCAGTATGAGCAGCTGCTCATCGTAATACGGATATTATTATTCAAACTTCCTCTACCCCTTTCTGACAGGATTTTAGACATGTGCTCCTGGCAGTATTGTCGGGCTAGACATTATTATACCCAGATCCATTCCACTAAATTATAAGAGGATGAAGTCAGTTGCCATATAGCTTGTGCAAAACTAAATCTGGATCACACTTCTCCTTCCTGTTTTCCACTGTATTTAAAACCTTGTCTCAGTTTGTGATGGAAGAAAATGGACCAGATAAACAATATTACTTAGAAAATAGATGTCCCATACATATAACCTGCATCTACCAACCACTGTACACTCCCATTCCCGTTCTACACTGAATGTGGAACGGGGATGGGAGGGAGGCTTTATTGCAACAGAAGGGTTGGGCCAAGATTTATTTTTTAACCATTTTTAGTACCCGTTTTAAATGAACCCCGCTCTGACCAGAGCCTTATTTCAAATAAAGAAGGCTATCTGTTCCTTTTGCACCCTATTTACTTTTAGCACAAAATGCGATAAGTAATATGCTCCAGTATCAAAGAGGAACTGGCAATTATTATCACAGACAAACTCATTTAAATATGCAATCACTTTTTTTTTATTTGCATCTGTTCTAAAAGCGTTAGCGGTAGCTCCACACTAGTATTTTGAATGCTACAGAAACTGCTACAAAAAGTTAAAATGCTGCTTCCATTACTGTGAGCTGTATATGTCAAGGATATGATTTGTCATTGTCTCAGTAAGACTAATGAATCGCTATATTTACCTAAATATGCTGGATGTTAATATCAGAGATCGCGCACCTATCGTGACGAACGACAATGTTAAACTACATGCCAACTACCCCACCAAGCTCGCTTGTCTCTCGACATGCCCTTTTGAATTAAAATAGATGATTTCCACAAGCCTTTCTCTAAAGTGGGCCGTTTCCATACAGATAGCTCATTTTGACTATGAGATAACTGGACCATTTTGCCCCTTGGTCATCCAGTGTATTCTTACCGGTGTGTCCCTTAGGGCAATCAAAGTATTTTTGTTGGGATATAGTTTCCAGATAGAAAATAAAATAAAGACAATTAGTGCATTAGCTACAAAAAGTTTTCCCTTTACATGGGCTGCTTGTCTCATGCCCCTCACCCCAGTTTGGAACTTTTGGATTATCACATGCAGCTGGTATTGATTTACCCTGTCATTCTACTTGGTATCGATTCTCTTTACAGGTGCTGTAATGAAGGACTCGCCTTCCCGGGTGCATGGTCGACTTCCTGGGCCCGTGACATGCAGCCTCTTACATCCAGCACACTCCTCTGGCGCCCATGATTACCAGCCGAGCTGTAGCTTCACTGCAACTGACAATAAACAATTACGGTAACAATTTTGTATGTTTCATTTACTCCCATGTATGAGTGACAGGTGGATGTGGCAGCTGCTTTACCAAAAAGGTGCATACCTATGCAAGAAATGTACTTTCATGCACAGCGCAAAATAATTGTTTACACATTATTTGTTAAAATTACAATTGTTATGAACGTCATTCATATTCAGGTGTGAATTGCACACAAACACAAATGTTAGCCCGTAAAACAACACCGGGAACTGTACGGTTTTAGCCCGCTAGCCTGGGGTCTTGCTGGTATCTTGCGGTACTGCTGGTACTACGCCGGGGATTTATGCTGGCAGCAGCCCGGGAACTCGCTGAGACAAAACAAGACCGGGAACTGTATGGCTTGAGGCCGCTAGCCTGGGGTCTTGCTGGCATCGTACCATATTTCTGGTACTACGCTGAGGATTTGTGCTGGCAGCATCCCGGGAACCCACTGGGACGCCCAGTGCCGGGCGTCCCAGTCAGTCCCAGTCACTGGCCAGTGACTGGCAATCTCACTGGCCCGTTGTCGCCCCGTGGGGCGTTTCCAGCGTCGGCCCAGTTTGATCTTGCCGGCGGACCGGTACCGCCCCAGACCCAAACCGGCGAGTTGTGCTACTTGGGGTATGTGGGACGGAAGAGATGAAACGGGGTCATGTATGCCGTCAACAATATCTTGAGAAATCACAGTGCAGTATTGATTCATCTCTCTCTCTCTCTGTTCATCTACAAGCAGTGAGATTAGCATGTTTCGTGATTTCGTGACATTATATCCCACGTTTGCGCCCTCAAGAAGTACTTAGAAAGGTGTAGTTCTTTTAGGGTGAAACCCCGACTGCACCGCCCCTTTAACGAAGTAATGCTATGCGCGTTTGTTGCTACAAACAACTTAGGAGATATTAGATAAATACCTGCAGTTCTCAGTGTCAAGCCTCGATTTTATTTGTTCTCTGCATTTCGTCCAATGTCAATTTCCTCACCGACCAAACTGTCGGAGGTTAGATGGCTGTAGATATGCCGTTCCGGCGGGATCTACCGATGTAAACATCCTCAGAGTAGTCCGCCTCGGGTGCAACCTCCAAGGGGTAAACCTCAAACAAGTCCTGGAATGCGTCGTGGATGTCTACGATTGGCAAGATGGCCAATGCAGGCAGCATTCTCATCTGAAAGGGCTCGGGAAGTAAAATGATTGATTGTCTAAAACGTAGTCAATATAAAAAAAATAGAAAAATAAATAATTTTACATAGCTTAACAGCAAACTTTGCGTCCGTATCGTATCAACTGTGATGACCGCTAGAGCACACCATAATATATATACACACACAGGGGTAGGTGGAAGAAGCATCCCTATATCCTTGCGCCGGTGGCCACGGCTTGTATGGCCTTGATGACAGCGATCTCGAAGTCCGTGTAAGCCACCTGAACGCATTTGAATGAACAGAATCGCATTAATGGGCACACCGAGGGATTCGTTTTAACCACCTCTCTCGGTTGTGATTAGCTCCATTTCAAAAGCGATAGTAAGATACCAAGCAAAAATGACGTCTCTTATATACCCTGGGACATCCGCCATCCCAAAAAGAAAAGTAGCTACGAAATTCCTGGATCTGGGTAAAACAACAAAGCAACAGTGACGAACAGGCGATTCTTTTAGGCAAACTCTTTTTGTTCGTTTTCTTTTCTCCGTATCGCTTAGGTGATTTGCGGAGTTTCTTTGTTTCCTAGTACTTCTAGTTTCGTTCCGAATATTCGACCTTCGGACCGAAAACCGGAACTTCAGCACCTGTTGTAGAATCTTCGCCCGCGATAAACCTTGGCGACCTTGGACGGGTTTGGCACGCTCTGCCAAATTTTCCAAAAAAAAAACCCGACTAGAACAAATCATATGACAACTTTTGGATTACTTTGAGACAGGTGGCCCGAGTTACGAATGATCCTATGGTGAATGTTCCTGCTGTGGCGAATGGGCCCATTACAAGTTGCCCTATGACGAATCGGCATGTGACGAACGAGCCGTATCCCTAAAAGAAGAACGCATTAAAACGGGAGGTCCGGCGCACTTTCTGCGTCCAATTTTAAAATAATTTGCGAAAAAGAGAAAACAAAAAGCTCAAACTGCCTATTATATACTCGAATATTATTTTTGTAATCTTAAAGGGGCACTCAAGTGGATTTTGAGATCGTCTATTTATTGTCATAACGCAATCCACGGGCTCTAAGCATCCTAAAAATCCTAAAATTACATTCAAGGGCGGCCGATTTCCCTATTAAAAATGCAATCAAAGATCGCTGTTCTGCGCCTAGGCGCACGCCGTCAGGGGCGCTGTCGGACGGGAAAGCAGCAGGGAAGGGCGTGCGCCAGCCAATCACGAGTCCCGGCGCACTGATTTTGAAATGCGCGCGTACTCGGCGGACTGATTTTGAAATGTGCGCGTATTCGGCGGACTGATATTTTCGAATGTGTGCGTATTCGACGGACTCATTTTAAAACGTTCATCGAATGTGGTGTCGTCGTATGGAAATTCTTCGGCGGACGGCGATATCAGGTTCATCCCGTACGACGCCGCTTCTACGCGCGACGCCGACGCCTCGAACGCGCCGCAAACGTAGACGACGGCATTCCACGGCGCTGCGAAGCCAGCGAAGCGTCTTCGGCATCGACACCGGACTCCGGATGCAAAAGAGAAGAACGCAATCGGCGACGGAACCGAGCGGCTCCGCAACACAGACTGATAGGTGATACGCTCTTTATTGTAAAACTCGCATGTATAGTTGATGCCGGTTTTCTGTTTTAAGGTGCCAATGCTGTTGCTGCATGCCGATGGAGGTCGTCGTCAGGTTGTCTGCCGCCGGGTGTACCCTGCCGCCGTACGCAAGCAGCAGGGCCGGCGCGCAGCGTGACGAGCCACTTGGATTTCGACTCGCTGTGCCTCAGCACGGGTGTGCTACGACTCGCTTTACACAATAGACGCCACTATGGGCAGAAGAAAATGCGGGGCGACAAGGAACAAGTGAGTACGATTTACCGATCGTGAAACTTGCGATCGGCGTCGACACCGCTCCAATCGGCGCCCGTTTTTCTTGCCGCACGTCCGCACGGGATACCTTTCAATAGAAAACACTGATCAATTTTTTTTTTTTTTATGTTCGTTTCACGTCTCTGTTTCTTTTTGTCTTGTTTGCCGTGCGTTTTCGTTTTCTTGCCCATGCCTCCCAAGCTGCGAGCCGAGGATGAGGACTCCTCCAGCGACACGGAGTCGGAGTTGGGCTCCGGTCCGTCGTCGGTTGAGATCCTGGCCCTCAATGACCGTATGTCTACCGCCCTCGAGTTGGTGACGGAGCATTTAGCAGCCGTCACGGGCGGGACCGGCGGCCAGCGGCAACGCGAGCCCGAGGGGCTCGACGACCGCAAGTCCGTCGCCGACTTCGTGGCGGTGCTGGGCGTCAACGCAAGAGCGTCCAGCGCCTCGGACGCGTAGCGCCTCGGATGCCTACGTGCTGAAGCGGATCTTCCCCCTTGCCTTGCCGGCGAGTGCAAAACGATGGTGGGTGTTGCAGATTCTAATTGACTGCACCTCGACCAGAAAGGGCTATACGCACGGCGCGAAACGTTTTGGTTCTCGTATAAAACTAAGTTTCCGAAGCTGTAAAGTAGCATATAGTAGTAACGTGTCCGCCTCGTACGCAGCAGACCAGGGTTCGACCCCCTTGTGGGCTTTCCTTTTTTCTTTTTTTTTTCTCAAACATTTTGTTTTGTTGAGGCATTTGGCAATATTTACATTTCTTTTCTATAATTAACAGTGAAAAGAATGAATGTTTTCGACGAACCTTCGCTCAACTAAATAGTATAATCCCTCCCTTTCCGGAGGTGCATGGGGTACAGTGGAGCTTTGGTTGCCGGCTGGACGCCGCAAAGGGGGGGGGGGGGGGCCCCTAAATGGCAATAACTGTATTTACTCGAGTAATAGCTGCACTATTTATGAACAAGGCCCTTCCTTCTACTTTCCCACAGAACACATATACAGCCAATCATTGCATTGCGCATAAATAACATAGCGAATAACCAGATCGAGAACACGATTCTCCTTACAAATGCAATCTTCACAGATGGTATCTTCGCACGAAAACATTATCTCTGTCTTGTAAACAGCTGGAATCATGCTGTCGATCGCGGTGATTGGCAAACTGCGTGCTCCGCGGAAAAGCGAACCCTTGGGTTTTCTTCGTAAACAGTGCGGCTAGTACTCGAGTTAATACGGTAGTTTTGTAATTAGCAGCCGCATACTGTCGCAGCAAGGCGACGTGAACGCCATTGGGGGGGGGGGGGGGGGGGGTTAACGAGCTCTCAGTGATACACGCTCTATCCAGCGTGAGCTCTCCTCAAGGTGCACAATGTCGTGCATATAGCCTCATACCCGTGCCACACGGGCAACTCGACTGTCATTTACAACGAATGACATTTGAACGATCGGCCAATCAGCGTGCGACACTTCGAGCATGGGGCGTTCCACGCGCGACAGATCGCAAGCCGATTCGTCAATCACACGAATGTCATTATTTGTAAATGGCATTCGAGTTGCCCATCTGGCACGGGTATTAGTCATTCTATTTCCATCTCTAGAGGCGTCTCGCCGCAGCTTCCGAGAGGAGTTCCTGGCACAGGGGTACGAGTCCAGCGGGAAATCGAGTGTCGCACACAGAACCCAGAAGAAAGCCTTGTGTATTAGGGTCACGCAGGAACTGCTCAACCGAGCAGTGCAAACTGCTCTCGAGTCCGAGAGGGTTACTCGCATTGTTCGTCAGTCACCCCTGTTACAACATGTATCTTCATGGGTCCAACTACGACACCATTGAAGACCTCGTGTAGGAAACCATCGCGGCTTGCGTGGACTACAGGCCTCCCGCCCCCAGCTGCAGAAGCCTCCGAGCCGTCCTGTGCGTGGGTACTCTCCACATGCGTCGACCAAGAACGAGCAACTCCGACTCGGCACCTTCCTGAAAGGGTCTGTGCCAACCTCGCCTACTTGCCACTCGCCCTGAACACCCTTGACTGTCGTCGGGAGGTTCAATGTTTTCACAACAAGCTGGGTCGTCAAGAATCTAATTTCCTAATCCAGGGAAGCCCCAGGCAGCTGGGATTGCCCCCCTCCCCCCGGGGGCCCGCACCAGAGCGAAATTTTGCCGCCGCTTCTAGGCGCGACGCCGACGCCTCGAACGCGCCGCAAACGTAGACGACGGCATTCCACGGCGCTGCGAAGCCAGCGAAGCGTCTTCGGCATCGACACCGGACTCCGGATGCAAAAGAGAAGAACGCAATCGGCGACGGAACCGAGCGGCTCCGCAACACAGACTGATAAGTGATACGCTCTTTATTGTAAAACTCGCATGTATAGTTGATGCCGGTTTTCTGTTTTAAGGTGCCAATGCTGTTGCTGCATGCCGATGGAGGTCGTCGTCAGGTTGTCTGCCGCCGGGTGTACCCTGCCGCCGTACGCAAGCAGCAGGGCCGGCGCGCAGCGTGACGAGCCACTTGGATTTCGACTCGCTGTGCCTCAGCACGGGTGTGCTACGACTCGCTTTACACAATAGACGCCACTATGGGCAGAAGAAAATGCGGGGCGACAAGGAACAAGTGAGTACGATTTACCGATCGTGAAACTTGCGATCGGCGTCGACACCGCTCCAATCGGCGCCCGTTTTTCTTGCCGCACGTCCGCACGGGATACCTTTCAATAGAAAACACTGATCAATTTTTTTTTTTTATGTTCGTTTCACGTCTCTGTTTCTTTTTGTCTTGTTTGCCGTGCGTTTTCGTTTTCTTGCCCATGCCTCCCAAGCTGCGAGCCGAGGATGAGGACTCCTCCAGCGACACGGAGTCGGAGTTGGGCTCCGGTCCGTCGTCGGTTGAGATCCTGGCCCTCAATGACCGTATGTCTACCGCCCTCGAGTTGGTGACGGAGCATTTAGCAGCCGTCACGGGCGGGACCGGCGGCCAGCGGCAACGCGAGCCCGAGGGGCTCGACGACCGCAAGTCCGTCGCCGACTTCGTGGCGGTGCTGGGCGTCAACGCAAGAGCGTCCAGCGCCTCGGACGCGTAGCGCCTCGGATGCCTACGTGCTGAAGCGGATCTTCCCCCTTGCCTTGCCGGCGAGTGCAAAACGATGGTGGGTGTTGCAGATTCTAATTGACTGCACCTCGACCAGAAAGGGCTATACGCACGGCGCGAAACGTTTTGGTTCTCGTATAAAATTAAGTTTCCGAAGCTGTAAAGTAGCATATAGTAGTAACGTGTCCGCCTCGTACGCAGCAGACCAGGGTTCGACCCCCTTGTGGGCTTTCCTTTTTTCTTTTTTTTTTTCTCAAACATTTTGTTTTGTTGAGACATTTGGCAATATTTACATTTCTTTTCTATAATTAACAGTGAAAAGAATGAATGTTTTCGACGAACCTTCGCTCAACTAAATAGTATAATCCCTCCCTTTCCGGAGGTGCATGGGGTACAGTGGAGCTTTGGTTGCCGGCTGGACGCCGCAAAGGGGGGGGGGGGGGGCTAAATGGCAATAACTGTATTTACTCGAGTAATAGCTGCACTATTTATGAACAAGGCCCTTCCTTCTACTTTCCCACAGAACACATATACAGCCAATCATTGCATTGCGCATAAATAACATAGCGAATAACCAGATCGAGAACACGATTCTCCTTACAAATGCAATCTTCACAGATGGTATCTTCGCACGAAAACATTATCTCTGTCTTGTAAACAGCTGGAATCATGCTGTCGATCGCGGTGATTGGCAAACTGCGTGCTCCGCGGAAAAGCGAACCCTTGGGTTTTCTTCGTAAACAGTGCGGCTAGTACTCGAGTTAATACGGTAGTTTTGTAATTAGCAGCCGCATACTGTCGCAGCAAGGCGACGTGAACGCCATTGGGGGGGGGGGGGGGGGGTTAACGAGCTCTCAGTGATACACGCTCTATCCAGCGTGAGCTCTCCTCAAGGTGCACAATGTCGTGCATATAGCCTTATACCCGTGCCACACGGGCAACTCGACTGTCATTTACAACGAATGACATTTGAACGATCGGCCAATCAGCGTGCGACACTTCGAGCATGGGGCGTTCCACGCGCGACAGATCGCAAGCCGATTCGTCAATCACACGAATGTCATTATTTGTAAATGGCATTCGAGTTGCCCATCTGGCACGGGTATTAGTCATTCTATTTCCATCTCTAGAGGCGTCTCGCCGCAGCTTCCGAGAGGAGTTCCTGGCACAGGGGTACGAGTCCAGCGGGAAATCGAGTGTCGCACACAGAACCCAGAAGAAAGCCTTGTGTATTAGGGTCACGCAGGAACTGCTCAACCGAGCAGTGCAAACTGCTCTCGAGTCCGAGAGGGTTACTCGCATTGTTCGTCAGTCACCCCTGTTACAACATGTATCTTCATGGGTCCAACTACGACACCATTGAAGACCTCGTGTAGGAAACCATCGCGGCTTGCGTGGACTACAGGCCTCCCGCCCCCAGCTGCAGAAGCCTCCGAGCCGTCCTGTGCGTGGGTACTCTCCACATGCGTCGACCAAGAACGAGCAACTCCGACTCGGCACCTTCCTGAAAGGGTCTGTGCCAACCTCGCCTACTTGCCCCTCGCCCTGAACACCCTTGACTGTCGTCGGGAGGTTCAATGTTTTCACAACAAGCTGGGTCGTCAAGAATCTAATTTCCTAATCCAGGGAAGCCCCAGGCAGCTGGGATTGCCCCCCTCCCCCCGGGGGCCCGCACCAGAGCGAAATTTTGCCGCAAGGTGCTGCAGTCCCCCCCCCCCCCCGCCCCCCCCCCCCCCCCCCCCCCCCCACGGCAAAGGCCGGCTGCCTAACCGTCTTCGAAATCATTGAACAGCCAACAAATGCCCCAGCTTGGTCCGAGAGGTGGCTGGCAATGAGGGAATGAACCAGTGGAGTTGAGAGGCAGCGGCCAGTGTTGGAGAGACTGGGGTAACATGGGAAATAGAGCGGTAGAAGACTGTTGGCAGCCCAGTTCCTGCTACAACTACGGACAGCGTGACCATTCTCGCAGCCAATGTCTGCACTGGTGGTGCCGGAGCCAGAGGAAACAGGGAAACCAACAGGGCCCGCGACGCTTAACTTGGAGATCTTGCTGCCGCCGGCCCAAGCTGGCGGCAGCGAGTTCCAGCCTCGGGATCAGCGAGTCGCCAGCACTTCTCTCGTCTGTGTCGCATACGACCTACAGATAAATGCATCGAGCCTCACATGACACTTTGTCTACTTGCTCTTCCCGTTGCTGCCCTTCTTGATAACGGAGCAGAAAGTTTGCTTATTGGAGACTTTTTTGAGCTGTGCAAAACAAAAAAAGAACCGCTTTGTTCCTAAAGTACACTTCTGCAGTGCGCTGCAAGGCTCGGCATTCTATTCGACGAAGAGGCACGCTAGCATTATCTTTATCTGCCAGGATTGAACGTGCCAATTACCTTTTGGTGGAGATTTTATTGCAGGCGAAAAACTTTTGCTCGACTTTGATGTTGGCGGCTATTGGCTGGATGGACATTCAGCTGGATGTGACCCCCTTCACCAGGCGAGAGGATTGCATTACCGGCGCAACTCTTCCGGCTCTCTCTACAACAAGGCCTGCTCCAGCCTTTCCTGCCGGTGTCTGAGACGCCCTGCAGGTGCGTCCAGCGTCCAGGAAACAAAAACAAGAGCTAGAGAGCATGTTGCAGCCATTTCCACCAATGTACTACACGGAAGTTCCGGGAAAGACGGATGTGCTGCTGCATCGAATTGAGACTGGCGACGCTAGACCAACTGCGGTGCAACCCAAAGCCCCTCATCATCCATGTACGAGCTCTCCTGAATGCAGCACTACAGGAGTGGATCGACACCGGAGCTGTTTGCAACTACCAGAGTCGTTGGGCTTCCCGTCGCAGCCTCAACGCTGCAACGGTGAGAGATTCATACCAGTTTCCCTTGATCGAATCGATCATGTACGCGATCGACAACACGAAAGTGTTCACAACGCTTGACTGCAGTCGAGGATAATCGAGATAGACCCAGAGGAGGTTTCGACAACCGCTTTCACCTATCACAAGGGAGTGTTCGAGCCTATCAAATTTGCCCGATACCTTTCAACATCGAATGGACACTGGTGTCGATGATACGAAGAGCAAGTTTGTGATGGCGTATATGAATGAAGTAATTTTCCCCAGTCTTTCAAGAAATACCTCGAACATCTTAGGATTGTCCTCGAGCAGATGCGATCTGCCAACTTGACACTTCAGCCTGAAAAGAAAATGAACCTTCTTGGCTTTGCTGTTGTTAACCCGAGTTTTTCACCCCAATCAGGACAAGATGTGCGCGATAACCGATTGCCCGCAGCCGCAAGACTTCAAGAGCTTGCAATGCTTTCTAGGATCGATTGGATGTTATTGCCAACTTGTCCCACACTGTGCCAAGATAGCTAACCCTTTGCATTTGCTTTTGTGCAAAGGAGAAAATTGGCATTGGAGACGAAAGCAACAAGACGCTTTCCCTCGGCTCTCGAAGGCAATCACCGACTTCGCTTCGTTAGTTTCCGGGCCTCTTTAAACTGTTTGTTGTTCAGACTGATGCCAGCGACTCTGGCCTTGGTGCAGGGGAGAGCGCCTTTAGAGCGCGCGACACTAGAGCGCCGACGTTAGAGCGCGCGACACGAGGGCGCTGCGACAGTAGCGCGCTTGACACTAGAGCGCACGACACGAGAGCGCATGACCAGTTGAGCGCGCGACACTTGAGCGCATGACCAGTTGAGCGCGCGACACTAGAGCGCACGACCAGTTGAGCGCGCGACACGAGAGCGCCCAACCAGTTGAGCAAACACCGAAAAATGTGTCATGTATCCGCGGCTCCACAGACAGAACAAAATTGTGCGACTCATCGAATTGAAGCATTGGTGATTTTTGATTCATTGAATACGCCTTTAATAAAAAATAAAAAGGGTACGACTCTTTCTAATCAATTGTTTACGGACATCGGAGAGAAAAGGGGGCAGGGGAGTGGGCTGGGGCATATAGGTACCGGGAAAGTTTGCAGTTGAGTGGAGCAGGGAGTCTAAGATTTCTTCACAGTGCTGCGGTGTGCCTCTCGGATATACTATAAACAGTTTTTTTGCTATATCTGGTCTATTCTTGACAGGCATTTGGGCTCCGATCTATTTGGTGGCTATTTAGACGTCCCTCGCATAAGTTTAAATGGTATTCTGACGTCTATGTCCGTAATGAAGAAAGATCACCGCTAAAACGTATCAGTAAAAACTCATCGAAGGAAAGCTCAGCGCAATTTTATCGCATGCAGATCTTTTCAGCCATTTAACGGATACAGGAAAACCTCCCTGAAAATCTGTGATATACAAAATCAAATAACTAATGAAGCCTTCATTAGTTCTTTTATTTAGAAAACGTTAGAGAAAAAGTTATAAAAATTAGAGAAAAACATTGCAGCTGACCTAGGCTAGGTCAGCTGCAATCTTTGTTGTTTTTTTTTTCCTGCAAAAATGCACGCTACAGATATTATTCTTTTTCTGTTAGCTTTTTGTAACACTTTTTGGTTTGTCACACGCAAACATTTCGTCGACTCATTTCGCAATGTCATTGCTGAATTATGCGGAATAAATCCCTGCCAATTTTACATAAAACACGCGATGACCGAAAGAGTGGCCGGTCCGGTCGGTCCACTCGCGCTGGACTGGTTGTGCGTTCTCGTGACGGGAGCTCGACTCAAGAGCGCTGCGCTAACGTCGCAGCGCTCTTGAGTCGAGCGCGCTAACGTCGCGGCGCTCTAGTGTCGCGCGCTCTAACGTCGCGGCGCTCTAGTGTCGCGCGCTCTAACGTCGCGGCGCTCTAGTGTCGCGCGCTCTAACGTCGCGGCGCTCTAGTGTCGCGCGCTCTAACGTCGCGGCGCTCTAGTGTCGCGCTCTCTAACGTCGCGGCGCTCTAGTGTCGGCGCTCTAATGTCGGCGCTCAAGTGTCGTGCGCTCTAGTGTTGTACAGCCTTGGTGCAGTCCTGCTTCAGGAACACAACGGTGTTCTTCGGCCAGTTGCCTTCACCAGCCGCCTGCTGACAGCGGCCAAACACTACTATTATGCAATGGAAAAGAAGTGTCGTCATTATTTTTGATCCTAAAAAAAATTAACATGTATTTCAATGGCACATACTTTCAGATCCAGACCAATCAAGTGTTTTCCTGGCCAAATAATTTGCGGAATCCTGTCGGACGTCTCGCACAATGAGCTCCGACATTACAGGCATACCACTAAGCCACTACATACAAGAAGGGGTTTTGTTGTGGCAGATGTGCTCTCGTGTGCTCCTTTGCAGGTCCTTCCCACTCAGGACGAACATGCATTGGTGGGAATAACTGGCATTGTGGCCAACACATCAGTCAGAATGGGGGACATTGGTGATCAGAGAACTTTGCAAGGCACAGTGGGAGGGGAAACTCCGTCTACGGGTGTGGGAGAAGCTTGTAGAACAAAGGGTAGGCCGCACCGAGAGCAATGATAGGTACGACTCGTACTTGCTGAGAGAGAATGGACTTTTTCTCAGCTACATTTTTCAAGCAGACGATGCCGCCCATGGCTCGCCTTTCAGGATTGTGAAACTTTGAACGCCGTTCATCAGTCACTTCCATGATTCAGCCTCATCCGGTCACAGCAGCAGCAGTATGACTTGCAATAACTTATGCCATGTCGAGATTTGATCAGGAATCAGGCAGGATATACTGAAGTATGCTCACACTTGTCCCGGATGTCGGAAGTCAAAGCCACACGAAGGTCACCTACCAGGATTTATGCAACCAATCGTAAGCCTCTCTCCATGGCAGATTGTTGCCTGCGACCCGTATGGGATCGTTCCCTCATAATCCGTATAGTAATCAGTATCTTCCTGTCGTGACTGATCACTTCACGAAATTGGCTGAGTTGTTCCCTTTACAGAAGCTTCTTTCTCAAAAAATATGAGATCGTCTTCTCGCCATCCTTACCATATTCGGTTTTCTTGCAGAGCTCATGGTGGATCATACTTCCGGAGCAAGGTTGTCTCGACATCTGTGCTGTGCTTGGCATACAGTACAAGCTCACTTCTCCGCAGCGTTTAGTCTGTTGTACCGACTAGCTGTTCGTTGACAGATGCATCACATGCACAGCGAAAGGAAACATAAAATCAGCATAATATATTATTGGTTTCCCAGGGAAACGAACACAAGACGTGTACACTTGAGAGTATAGAGTATTGCTTCTTACATCTGATCAGTGTGGTCATTGCTTCAGTTACTGTGGTTAATTAAAGTGGTGTTTTTTTTCTTACATTCAATCAATGGATGATGTTTCAGGTGCTTCTGGTACGCTGCCTATAGGCAGTGGATGCTGTGGTTGTGACTGCGACTGGGGCAGAGCAAGAGGCGACCACTGCCCTCCTGCATGGTGAGAACGATTAGGGACCGATCGCCAGCGACACATTTTCCGGGTTCCTGTGCCCTGATCGCTGCGACTGAATAAAAGTGTTTTTGTTATACTGGGTATAGAACCATGTTTTTTCTCACCACAAAAGTAAACAATGCATTGTCCAATGGTCGGTCTTCACACAAATGTATTGTTAGCCGTTAGAGCCAAGTGACAACTTACTATTGCCCAATTCAAAGTTGTAATCCATTTGCATAGCTTTTCACCAAGAACACTCGGGGGTTTTGTTGGCTGCCTTCTTCGCGGCGCTTCTGTGCAAATATTTCCATACTCCATTTCACCTTACAACTGACTGCAGCGGACGCTACGAGCTATTGGAGCCACTGGGCAATAAGTAAAATAGCAGCGCCCCTAGCGGTTCAGGTGCACTCTGGGAGCAGGAGACTGTCAATAAGTAGTTTCGGTTTCGCCGGGTTGTGAATCTGTCGTCTGCTATCGTCTCCACATTGCCATTGCTCACGTTGTCGTGGATTGCTCCACACTTGTGAACGATGCACTAAGTGCCCTTTTCTTCTCGTCGCTACAAATCTGACACAGCGAGCAATGAAACAATTAATTTTACTGGCACGGGTTTTGAGCGAGAACGTTCAAACGGTGAACTGAAGTGAACGTAGAGCAACGTACGCCGAATGCTGTGCCAGCTTGCTGCGTGCATTTGTTTGCCACCTCGAAAACATCCACTGAGACTAGCACTCATTTTATAACACCCTTGCTTCGCCAATCGCTATTTGCAATTGGGCTAACACAATACATGACGAAGCTCGCTGTACGAGAACGTTCAAGCGCAAACTTGCGCCCTTTGGTACGTTGCTGTGTAAAAATTGGCCGCGGAAACAAGGGTGTTATAGAAACAGAGTACTAGTCTCAGTGTCTGTTCTCAAGGTTGCAAACAAATGCACGTGGTGAGCTGGCACGGCGTTCGGCATTCGTCGATCTGCATTCACTTGACTTCACCGTTATGGCGTTTTTGCTCGTCCCCCGTGTCAGAAAAAATCCTAATTGTTTCATTATTCGCTGCAACCGATATGTAGCAACGAGAAGCAAAGGGTACTTACTGCATCGTGCGCAAGTGTGGAGCATCCACAACAACATGAGCAATGGTGGTGCGGAGACAATAGCACAACAGATGCACGACCCAGTGAAACCGAAACTACCCGTTGACAGTCTCCTGCTCCCAGAGTGCACCTGAACCACTAGGGACACTGCTATTTTGCATATTGCCCATTCATAGCTGTTCGAGTTTCCCATGACCTCCAAGAGGAAGCACATTTTTTTACGATGGTTTGTTTTGGGTGACTCTATGAATTTTGTGAATTGCAGATTATTTTGAAACAGCGAGACTAGATGCTAGTGAGGGGCCAAACTTTTGCCGAATCGAAAATTCGGTGCCGAATCTTAGGATTTAACTAAGCCGAATTTTCGCCGATCTTTTTTAAACATTCAGTAACAATATTTTGTTGCCAAACCTAAAAGTTTATATTTTGTATTTCAGGCAAAAAAGGTCGAGGTTTCTTTTTTTTAAATGCATATTGACACAGTTATTACTAAATAAGGTAATATTCTGCAAGATAATTGTATGGGTGTCATTTTTGCAAGTTTACTGGCAATTTTACAGTGACGTTTTGCAGAAGTGGTGCGACACCGAGGCTGGGTAGTAGCGATCACAGCACTATATAGCTCCTAAGAGGAGAACAACACAATCCTTTGAATCCGCGTGTTTTACCGACAACATGGCCGACAGAGCAGCTCGGCGCGAGTCACGTGGTACTCGCGGTTCCAGGAGGCGCCCGATTTATGGGAGAACACATGGAGATCGACGCAGCAATGTTGATTTAAAAATAAACACAGAGTTCACACTTTTCGAAACTAGTCTGTCGTGAGGTTCGTAAAGCACTAAACACTTTATCAAAGTTTTCATAATTATGGATGCGTGTAAACATTTTGAGAAGGCAATTTCCAAGGCAATGGCATTTGAAGCAGACAATTTTTTTACGCAGCGGAGATAAACTTTTTGGGTTGGCCGGAGCGGGTGACGTAAACGGTGCAACAATTTTTGTGCGCGTTTTCTGAACAGCGTGAGAGACCATCAATGCATGTAACTGCTTCTGAACGATCGTCCTCCACTGCGCCACATTGTCTGCCGCATAATGCTGCTCTGGCAATTTTTTTTTTTAAATTACATTCTTATGTGGCTTGCAGCTTATCGCAAATTATTATTGTTATTCTTGAGGCAAAAAATTATTCAAGAGAACCACACTCACAACGGCTGACAAACGCACAGTTACCATGTCGTATACTCCACACCTTGCTGCAACCGCTGGTAGTACTACACTGCCCGATGGTAACTGCACGGCGTCCGTTTGCAATCCATGGCTCCGTCGCATCTCGTGCGTGCGCAAACATTTGCCAAATGTTTAACGAATTTTCGCCAAACTTTTTTTAACAGTTTGGCATATCTGAATCTGAAGTTCGGCAGATTCGGTCCATCACGACTAGATACAGACAGAGAGAAAGACTGGCCAAAACACGAGTGCCGACAGATTATGTTGCATGTAAATCTTAGTCAAGGGCTTTGTTCGCAGAGCCACATTGGCTGGGAAGGCTCGTACACTACACTGTTTAGGAACAAGGCTTGCTCTTGCTCCTTCAATGCACATACGAGTTACCCAGTAAATGAATAACTGACATTCCTTTCAGAGGTTAAAATGAAACTTTTTTTGTCAAGGCACAAAGGAGAATGGTGGGGACATAGGCAAATGCTGAGTGTGCATGTCTTGGCATCTGTAACAGTTACGCTTGCGGATGCCGTTTGTAGATGCACTTCCAGCATGCTCCCTGGTGCTTGGCAAAAATTCAACTGTCCGAACAAACCTGTGCATAATCATTCGGCTTTGGCTAAAACTATTTTCATGTGTTTCCTGAAAGGTTAGCCAGGCATAATAGATAGATTATTACAATAGGTTGTATCTTTGTGAACCAGTGAATAATTGAGAAGAGACAATGTTGCAGATGGGAGGGGAAACCGTAGTGTAGACTGGAAAATATGTTTAGCTTTGTAAGTCTGACTGGTACTGAAATTGTGTTAAATGTTTGTGTTGTCATGCACAGTTGCCCAGGTTTGGTTTATACAGTTCCAGTCTACCTCCTCAATGAAAGCCCCATATATTAAAGACCAACAGGAGAGCTGCTTTGCCAACGTGTAGCCTCTCTGTGGCAGCACATGAAAAGAAAAGTCAATGCAGTATTACACGTGAGGGACATAAAAAAAATATGCGGAGAGCATGTATTTCAATACTCGTCTGTGGCGCATCGGAACACAAGGAGGGGCACACAAGCAATGGATAGCATAAAAAGCACGAGGAATGCACGATGAGGAAGCAAGCAAGCACTGTCACTGGGCAAAATTGCAGGCGGCACAAGCATGTGGACGCATGCGGAGGGAGGGTAAACAAATGCACAAGGCGTGCAAAGATCAGACAAACTTGTAAGTTCTAGCGCACATACGCATAGCTTACCTCTCGAAACCTTTGGCAGAGTGGGATGGAGAGTATGTCGCATCAGAGTCTGGCATGCTGCTGGGAGCAGGAAATATGCAGCTGTATGGAACCTCGCTGCTGCAGTAGGGGACGGCAGAGTCGAAAGTATCCAACGGTACGGGCTCCTCCACAACCAGGGAGATTCATCTCGACAGTGCAGTCCCTCAGGATCCTTTCTGCCTTGCAGGATGCAGCAGTCCAGCTGCTGAGACTAGGACCTGCAAATAGCACTTTTATACTACAATGTTTTTCACAATGCCTGAATGATGCAATTTGTGCGATCGATAGTTTCTAACACTTAGTAGAATGGAGAGTTGGGTGAGTTGGTGGGAATTCATCGTAGGAAACAGCGAAAACAGACGAGGACGTAGAAGAATCACACGGGACGAGCGCCTGCGCTCGTCCCGTGTGGCTCGCGCACTGGCCGTTCAGTGCACGAGCCACTCGTGGGAACCGGCACGACAAGCACAGGCACATCACAGGGCGTCTCATTTGGATGACCGGTTTCCACATTAGCTCCTTTCGCCGTGCTTTGGCTGCGCATACACGCTCCAAGCTCGCGAACGAAGCGTGTTCTCAGTTATGAAGCTCGAACCGGCAGGTCGGGAGAAAAAGAATTCCTCCCGGTGGCTTGCGAGACGTGGCAGCTGCTTGAGAAAACAGAGCCGTGCATTCTGGTCCAAGTAAATAAACTGCACCGCATGACACGACGACAACGAGTGTGCAGGCGAGCTGGTGGATGCTGATCATGTTCAAAATTACCAGAGTCTGTGGTAAAAGAGAGAAAACCTAGGTCCTAGAAGAAAAAAATATCGTGACGTTATTAGGCTTAGGTGGACATCGGCTCCTTCGGGTATGGGCAGCATTGCCTTTTGTGATCCTGTACGCGTGGGTGATCCTCCCCCACAGCAGTATAAATAAAGTATTAGTATCCTTTTGATTCAGGTAACGATGCTCGCAAACTTTCGCATTCTGTCGCCACCACTAGCGTCTCGGTGATAATCAGCTTTCTACGATGCGTAGTTTATTTACGCGGGTCGAAAAACACTGTTCTCTCTTCAACAAAACACCCTCAGTTTCGAACACGTATGTCACGCAGACTGCTGCCAAATGCGACGTTTATGAAACTAACAAAAATCACCAAAACACTAACCGGAGGACTTTTTCGCGGGTTCCTCGCTCGGTCCCGTCAGCGACGGGAAGCAGAAGCGCCGGTACAGCAGACTGATGGTGTCCACAACTACAGTCACCGCTGGCGAATGCCTCGAAGTTGTCCGTACAGAAACGAGGAATGTGGAGGAGGTCCTCGGTGTCGTTTTCTTGCCCGGTGCAACGTAACCATTTGCGTCTTCGCGAACCTTGCTTCGAGAACGGGATGGAGTGGGAGCCTCGGGAAGACAACCGGTAGACGACGGAGTTCAACCTGACGAGCGACGCAGCCGCGTCGCCGCGCGGGCATATCACTCCCGCGTAACAAGGTAAGGAGAAAACATAGTTCGCTCGTTTTCAAACAATATTTGCTGTATTACGTCACCTACATCCTAAGATTTGACGTCGTTGTCAAAATATAATGTGCATGTGACTAAAATGGGCAATAATAATAACTTTTGCAATCTTTTCGCAATTCACTATTTCTATTCGTCGAATTCTATGGAGGTGGTGGGGACAGGGGATGGACCCCGCAAGAGAATATAGTGCCTGTGTATTTCTATTGATGTGAGTTTACTAGGGCGCCTTGCCATTTAGAACTGGTCATTTTTATTCACTGAAGCCCAACAAACAATATGCTTCCAAAAACAAGCTTCTCCAAAAAGCATTGAGTGCCCCTTTAGGCATTGACAGTTTTAAATATTTTGCGTAGCGACTTCAGGACGTTCCTAACATTCTTATTTTGTGCGTAATAAACGAAATAAAAATAGCTGGATCGATAAAATAAAAAAAATGCAGCGTCATGTTCAGAAATATTGGCCCCGCTTTACTATAGATATATGAGAATGCTTAAGAAATACTCTATTAGCTTTAGATTAAGTGCTAGTTCAAGAATAAATTCCATTATTATTTGCACTAGCTCGCATGATATACCATGAAAAAGTCAATAATTATTACGTTATTCATAACTTGCTTTTTTTTGTCGAAAATTAGCTATTGATAAATACAGTGCATAATCTTCGATTTTATATTAGCAAGAACTTCCTGGCGCGCGGAGAGCCTCCCTACGATGGGGAAATCAGAATTGCAATGCATACATCACTGTATTTCCTTAAATTAAGAACAGTGTGGCTAAGGCGAAGTAGCTCTTGGGTATGGCTATATTTTTAGAAGAATTATACGGAGGTGAGTTTGCGGTAGGTGCTTTGTATTATGATTATATTTGCCACATACTCAGCGTTCATTTAACACTTGCGAAAATACCGCTTTACGCCATAAAATAAACTTTACGAATGTCAAATGTTAGATAGATGTTTAATCGCAATTACCCTTTTCCTCCTTCCCCACAGAACAATATAAGTGTAGTTGGAAACAATCCTTGCCTTTCTCTGTAAATACTGCGTAGCTACGTCACCAGCCACGAAAAGAAAATTATTTATTCGCGCTTCCGCACTCGCTGAACATATAAAACATGCCGGTTGCTCCTGCTTTTTCACCGCCGTAGTTTCAAGCGCTTCGCTGAAATACACCAATATGAACGCCGTTTTTATTGCTGCTTTGCTGATTCTGGGGACCCTGACACTCGACGCTATGTAAGTACCTAGTGTTTTGTTTTTTTCAATGAAAATTGCACCCTTCTTAAAGGGAAGCTGGGGAGCTTCTTGAAAAAAATGAGTTAGAAGTGAATTCTAGTGTATTTTTACCCCGTGAACTCGAATACTCAAATCGTTTGCTGTGCAAGTATTGTTAAACGCGAGAAAACGCGAAAGAAAGTCGCTGTACGTGACGTCATCGACGGATCTTTTGGCTGCCCAAGGCTAGGGAGGCGGGGCTTCAGCCCTATTTTGAAATTGCTCTTATGGCTCTCCGGCGCGTCGCATTGAAATATAATTATGATATTTGTTATTCTAACGGCAAAATAAACGCAATTCAAGCGTTTTTTCTCAAATGCAGAAGTGCCCCATCTTCCCTTTAAAACAATTGAGTCCATAAATGAAGAAGGTCTTTGTGTTTTGCCTAATGAACTTACAGATTGGGATCTTACGTACCGCATAGTTACTTCAGACGGCGATGAAGGGCGGTTCCTTTAAGCAAATCTGTTAACATAATATTTCATTAATCGACGACTTTTACATGACTGATTTCTCGCCTAACTGGTTTAGTGCGAAGACTCATCGAGGTGTCGAATTATGGCGCATACATTGTCGTTCGTAAGAATTGTTTTGAGCTTTCTATGTTGTTTTCACAGGTGGTGCATGCTTTTGCTCAATACCTTTTGCACAATAAACGTGTTATGCAGGACGTAGACCAAACAACCGCATACAGCAGCTTTTAGGGGCTGCACTGGCTCCTCGGAAGCTAACTTGCCGACGTACAAAAAAATACATTATAAGCTTCAGTGTTCTAACTTACAGAATTGATTTAAATAGTGCCGCATAACTATTTCACCATCACAGAAGTAATACTAAGGGTGCTATGGGAAACAATCTGTATATTTAGAATCTTATAAATCAAAGTTTGCTTTGATACAGTTGCGAATGATTACAGTGCTTGTTCTCAATTTCGAGACAATTTCAAGAGGAACAATTCGACTTTAAAAAGGCTTTCAACGTAAAGGTGCAACTAGTGTGTTTTTAGAAGAGTGGTGAGCTGGTTTAGTTGGTACGCATTCACTCTTGACAAAAATGATGTAGCCCTTACACCCCTTGTCATATATACGACACCCCAAAACTTCAGTTCGCTCTAAATCGCACTGACGTCAAACTCACGGCCCCAACTTTTACGAGAGGCTTGATGACTGTGGGATATAAGATATTAAACAGCTAAAGTACGCATCAAAGGGTACATAAATAAAAAAAACTCTGAGGTTTTGTGGTAGGGCCAATAAAACCCTGATTACTTTTTTTTTTTACAGTCAGTTACACTGAGCTATTTTAATAAGTTGTACAACTCGGCTATCAAGCTGCTCGTGAAAGTTGGCAGCGTCGGTTGAACGTCAATGTGCTGTACGTACAACTGAAATTTAAGGGTGTCGTATGTGCGAGAAAGGGTGCAAGTGCTACACCCTTTTTTTCAGTGTGTTAAACATAGTTGAAATCAAAGAAAAAAAGTAGAAAACACCCATGTTCTTCTACCATTGTCTACTCTTTTCGCGGATTTTAGTCGTGTTAAACTATTGTTTGTTTCAAAGAGCAGCTCATTGGCTGCTTTTTTATGTCTTATAGTGAGCCTTGAGTTGATTATAGCCATCGGCATTACGTCCCCAATTCACGATTCGTGATTTGTTTTTCGGCGCTCTTATCGGCTACTGCCGTACTCGCATTGCTTGAGGAGCGATAATATGATCGCCAGGTCTCGCCATGCCAAGTTTTTCTTAGGATGCCGGTGACTGTAACTTAGAAAAACCGTTCTTTGAAAATATACTTTCGCTAAGGTAAATAGAAAGACGCAGTGGTCGACTTTCTTTAGCACTGCACAATCTTATAAAATTATTAAAATAAACATAATCGGCGATGGTACAACATAGAAAATAAACATAATCGGCAATGGTACAACATTGAAAATAAACATAATCGGCTATGGTACCACATAGAGAAGAAACATAATCGGCTATGGTACAACATAACGGATTTTAAAGCGCAGCTCTTAGGCGCCCGTTTCCGGGTTGAGCGGCGTCGGCGTCGGCGTAACCGCGCGCGTTGCATTGTAGGACGTCACAGTTTCTCCGCTATATTTAACGGGGAAACTGGATTTGTGTTGAGGCCGCGCGACGTCAATTTCCCCTCTAAATTTAGCAGGGAAACTTATCCCGCTAAATGTATCTGGGAACTTTTCGCTACATTTCCCGCTAAATTTATTGAAAACGTTTTCGCTGCATTTTCCGCTAAATTTCGAGGGAAATATTTTCTAAATTTAGCGGGAAGTTTAGCGAAAATTTCCCGCTAAATGGGAGACGAGGAGGAGAGGAGAAGGGAAGGGTACGGAGGGAGAGGAGAGGCATACCCTCCCTTCCGAACTCCCTTCCTCCTCACGAGCTCCACACTAATTTTGCATCACAAAGACTTTAAACGACTTTCATTTTTTTTTCTCTAATTCCTAGGGCTTCTCAGGAAATGTTAAGTTTAACCTGTGAACGTAAGCCGGTAAGTTACGACTGTCAAGCATTTGGTCATTTCTTAATTGGAACGTTTTTATCAAAATATTGGAGAGCGACTCAGACAACTGCTGACCTTCATTAGAAGTAGGGAAGCGGGTTTCAGGAAGATAAAATATTAAAAACGTTGGGTGGAATTCAGGAAAATGAAAGCCACGACGATATTCAAAGCCAATGTAGCATTCTACTTTTATAGCTTGGCAATATTTCTTTTTGAATAATAAAGATTCCTAAATCTTCTTAGGGATAACTAGGTTCATTAGACGTTTTAGGAATATGTGCACGTTAGCGTTCGCAATAAGGCTAAAATTAATCCATTATTGTTGTTATTAAACACTGCAGAAGCTTTGTGTAGAGGATGGTAAACATCCTGCTCTCGCGCAACGGTTCCGACATTCCCTGTGGTGCGGGGCTGACAACTTGAAGAAGACAGGTCCCCATGTTACAGATAATTAAGCTCGGCCTATTCCAATGGACGAGTTTTAAGTGTGATAACCTTCGATCTCTTCTAGGCAGGTTACTATTTCTAATGGATGAATTGTTGAAAGTGTTTCCGGAAGGACAAGAATTACCCGAACTACAAATTCAGATATTTTAGTTATTGGATATGCGGTAGTCAGCGGGAATATGACATAGGGGGGTAAAGCAGTCGAACAGACGCCAACAAATACATTATGAATGTAAAAAAAAAAGAACAGAGAAAATTAAGCTGGGCGGCATTATTAATTGTGTAGCCGAAGAAAAAATTGGTGTCAATAACTCCTTGGGATACGGCAGCAGTGAGCGTGATGTTCAACATCACTGTCGATCATGTAGGAATATTTTGGTTGACCGATGCCGTCCATCATGGACGAGTAGTCCTGGAGTTTGATGTTTGCTTTAGCTGACTGACTCAAAGTAGATTTGTTTTTCGTGACCATAGCTTTTCACTTGACATATTTTACTGGTTATATTCAATGTGTATTGTAAGTGTTGCCTCTACTGCTGCTGGCCTTCAAGGCCACAGGGGAAAAAGTCGCTGAAACTGTTGTCGAAATTCAGAGCTCAATCGACTTCCTGTCTGCTAAGTATGACACCGTTCTTACCACCGTGGCGACCAGCCAGGCTGTGGTGGCTGAGGTGCGCGCACAGACGGAGTCCCTGTCTGCGACGGTGTTATCCCAGGCCGAACAAATTGACCATTTGAACGATGAAGTAAACAGATTAGAGCAGTACAGCCGGAGATGTAATTTTGAAATCCATGGCCTTCCAAGGACGCCTAACGAAGATTTGACAACTGCGATGAGTGAGCTAGCCAGGGTACTGGGCATTTCTGAATTTCAAATAGCGGATATTTCTGCTGTTCATCGGCTACCCGAAAGGGGTGACTCGACCCCACCCATTATTATACAAATGGCTAATGTCTTTGCTAAAGAAAAATGGCTCAAGGCACGAAGGCACTTGGCAGTCAGCGGCACACCGTTTTGCTGTGACTGAACCCTGTCTTATCGTTTGACAGTGTACGATTCCGGGCTGGCTGCATCGGACCGCCCCGTCTGCTATCCCGGGCACATGCGTCGGGGAATCAAGCTGTGCGTCTCCGGCCAGGTTTCATCGAGCGGCCCCGTCTGCTATCTTGGGCACGTGCATTCGGAGAATCAGGGGGCGTCTTCGTCTGCTTCTCGTGGTCAGCTGATTCATCGCCCTCCTCCCCTGGCGTCAGACTGCATCTCACTCCACCTGGTGATCGTCGCTGCCTACTTAAGCCATCACATCGAGGGAATTCGGTGCAGTCAGCGGCACACCGTTTTGCTGTGACTGAACCCTGTCTTATCGTTTGACAGGTGAGTTTAAGATCTTTACGCCTGCGTCTTCATTATCTCAGCCGCTGACTGCACCAAAATGTCTACTGTTTGTGTAGTATGCTCTAAGTCTCTGCCCCCAGATGGGAAGGTTCTAACTTGTTCTATTTGCTGTGCTGCTTTTCATATTGGGAAAAATTGTTCGACGGTCACTGAAGGTACATTCAACAAAATGTCGACGGTGAAGCGCGAAACTTGGCTTTGCCAAGCTTGCAAAATGCCTACCGGCAGACAGGATGTCCTTGACGCCAGCCCGGGTGATGCTTCACTCGCGCAGCAGTTCACGGCGGTCAATAAGAAGCTGGATCAGCTAAGAACAACTGTCGAGTTGCTAGCAGGGAAAGTGGAGGAGCTGCTGGCCTTCAAGGCCACAGGTGAAAAAGTCGCTGAAACTGTTGTCGAAATTCAGAGCTCAATCGACTTCCTGTCTGCTAAGTATGACACCGTTCTTACCACCGTGGCGACCAGCCAGGCTGTTGTGGCTGAGGTGCGCGCACAGACGGAGTCCCTGTCTGCGACGGTGTTATCCCAGGCCGAACAAATTGACCATTTGAACGATGAAGTAAACAGATTAGAGCAGTACAGCCGGAGATGTAATTTTGAAATCCATGGCCTTCCAAGGACGCCTAACGAAGATTTGACAACTGCGATGAGTGAGCTAGCCAGGGTACTGGGCATTTCTGAATTTCAAATAGCGGATATTTCTGCTGTTCATCGGCTACCCGAAAGGGGTGACTCGACCCCACCCATTATTATACAAATGGCTAATGTCTTTGCTAAAGAAAAATGGCTCAAGGCACGAAGGCACTTACCGAAACTAGCCATGGAGCAGAAGCTTCCCCGGCTGTACTTCAATGACAATCTCTCGAAAGCTAATCGTGAACTTTTCCGTCTGGCCCGCATAAAAGGCAAGGAAAAGAATTACAAATTTGTCTGGTCACGAGATAGCAAGATACTGGCTAAGAGGTCTGAAAACTCGCCTCTTATTCGTATACAGAAGGTGTCCGACCTCGATAGGATTGTTTAAGCATGGATCCTGGTTCCTTTTCTACTTGTGGGTCATTCCATGAACTTCATGATTTCTTTACTAGATCTAAAGGAAATGCTTTCCGGGCAACCCACATTAACATTCGCAGTATTAGAAAATATTGGGACCTTTTTATTTCTTTGACCTCGCCTTTCCACGGTTTTTTTGATGTTTTTGTACTTACGGAGGTGAATGTTCATTCTGATTGCATTGCAAGGTTTTCAATTCCTAGTTATCAGTTGTACTCTTTTACACGCCCGACGGGAAAGGGTGGGGGTGTGGCAGTTTTTGTAAGAGACGTATGGTCTGTGCATGAGCTCAAGGTTTCATTTCAACAAGCGGAAACGGTGGCTTTGCGGTTATGCACAGCTAATACGTCGATATTATTACTCTCTGTCTATCGGCCCCCATGTTGTAACGGACGCTTGTTTTTGGAAGAGCTCGATTCCGCGTTGTCTTCCCTTTCCAGCGAACATTCTATATGTATGATCGGGGATATCAACATTGACGTACTCCGTCCTACTCTGGCGCTAGTCGGAAATTACCTCGACGTATTGGCCAAATGGGGCTTAGATTACGTCATTCGTGAAGTTACCCGAGAGGAGTTTTTATCTGGTCAGCTGACTAAATCTTGTATTGATCATATAAACATAAGGCACCACAATTTAATTGCACAGTCAGCAATTGTTGAACAAAAACTCGCAGATCACTACTTTGTTTGTTGTTCCTTAACGTTGGTATCTAACACGACGGTTCCGGTGAATTATGAGAGCGAGGTGCTTATTGTCGACCCAAGATTATTCCATCAGCTAGTCGAGGAATATGATTGGAATGCTTTCCTATTTAATGTATCTCCCAATGAGTGTTATGAGGAATTTGTCATTCAACTCAATCGTTTCAGGCAAAAGGCATCACGTCGTGTGAAAATCAAGCAAGCGCAACCTAAACCACAAATGGATGTCTCCGGAAATCTTGGCCGCAATTAAAGAAAGAGAGCTGGTATGGGCTCAGGCAAAACGGTCCCCGAAATGTGATACGTTACAACTTGAATACAAGCTTAGTAGAAATAAAGTAAATGCCATGATTCGTCGCGCTAAGCGTCTACATCTCCGGAATAAATTTAAAGAAGCCCGAGCAGACCCTAGGAAGACTTGGTCGCTAATCAACGAGTTTAGAGGCTTAAATACAACGGCTTCAAATCGTAACAACAACCGCACCCTTTGTTCTTCAATGGGGCAGGGCGCCGTGGATGGTTTAAATAATTTCTTTTCTAGTGTTTCGGGAATCGCGAGAAAACCCCCAAATTTGTGTACTTTGCGCAACAGCACTGTAGAATCTGCTTATCTACCTTACTTCGATGAAGACAACCTTAAGACCATTCTTTTTAGTCTAAAATGCAAGTCACCTGGTATTGACGGCATTTCAGCCAACGAACTAAGAAGGTCGTTTGATAAGCTTAAATCAGTCTTACTTACGATTTTAAACGGCATACTTTATAATGGTGTAATCCCTTTAAAGTTGAAAACAGCGATAGTTATACCGCTTTTCAAGACGGGAAAGCGTGATCAAGTAGAAAATTATCGCCCAATTTCAATCTTGCCTTGTATTTCGCAAATATTAGAGAAGCACTTATGCCTAATCATGACACGTTTTTTAGATTTGCATGATACTTTATCTCCCACCCAGTATGGCTTTGTGCAAGGTCGTGGCACTCAAACTTTGCTGGAAGATCTCTCCGATTTGCTTAACTTATCGTTTGAGCGAAACCAGGTTGCGTGTGCTCTATTCTTAGACGTCAGCAAGGCATTCGATAGCGTGAGTCACCGTCTGTTATTAGATAAATTGTCAATGTTGGGTTTTCGTGGCTCCTTTTTATCGTTGCTAGAAGATTTCTTGCGTGACAGGCGCCAATGTGTGTCTATTGATCAAATTCGAAGTAATTTTTCTATAATCAGGTCCGGCGTCCCCCAGGGTTCTATACTTAGTCCTTTATTATTTAACATCTATGTAAACGATCTTTCCAGTAATGTACAGACTTCCTTGTTCCAGTATGCAGATGATACTCTCATTGTGGCCTGCGCACCTAAATACTTACAAGCGATCACTATGTTACAAAATGCTGCAACTCAAACAATGGATTGGTTTGCGGCCAATTTAATTTCAGTCAATGCGTCCAAAACGCAACTCATCTGTTTCCATAACCCATTGAAAAGGATTAACGTTTCTTATCCGTTTGTTCTACATACGTCCAAGTGTTCCAATTGTGTGTGTGCACACACTTGACCTATTCGTCCTCGGTGAAATATCTCGGATTGGTTTTTGACAGGGACCTGGCTTGGAATTCTCAGCTTGCGCAAGTTTGTAGGAAACTTCGTTCCTTGTCTTGTGTGATGTTTAACATAAGATACTTCATGCCTTTTTCAGTTCGCAAGCTAGTCTTACATGCTTTGGGTTACAATATTCTACGTTATGGTATCACTGTTTATGGTCATTGTGCGGCCCGTTGGAAACTCAGAATCAACTCAATTTTGCGGTCCTTGTTAAAATCCATTTCTTACGATCGCTGCCTTGATAACGATAGTGATGTGTTTAAAGAATTGTGTTTGCCTGATTTTTACTCCCTCTTCAGGGATACTGTGGTTTTTCGACATTTCTGGGATAGTTCGTATAAGATCCCTTATACTCCTGTACGTTGCCTAAGGCCCAAGGATCGGTTTTTGACTACTCGATGCTTTACAAGGTATGGAGAGCGGATCCGTGATTATTACGTTGCCTCTTGTTTTAACAAACTTCCTTCGAGTGTTTTTAATGCCACAACAAAATACAAACTGAGGAATGCTCTCAGGAGCCTCCGTAGATAACGTCCTTTATTTTGAACTTGTAACTACAGGTGATTCTTTTTATTTTTGTTTTCTGATGATATTTTTTATGTTTTGTCGCTGCCTGCCAGGCACTACCATACAAGCCCTTTGTGGCTTTGGTAGGCCTGATTGCTGTTCTTTTTTCATGTTTCCATGCAATAAAGTATTGTATTGTATTGTATTGTATATTATTTAAAATTGACATCGATTCAAACTGGCAAGCAAAATTAACCAGATTTTCCCAAGCGCATAAGCATATTCTCATATCTTGAAGTGATCAATATAATTGGAAGAATCGTAAAGTTAGCATTTGTTTGTATCTCATTGGACAAATAATAACCTGAATTTTGGTTTTGAACTATGGCACAATTTGATTGATCATAAATGTTCCCATGGTTATTTTCTTTAAACAAATTTGAATATATACATGCAATCGGTAAGGTCGTACACAAACGCTAGAACATTTCTTCACACCTATCCTCTGGGAGCGATTGCTTCTTGTCTGTTTCAACACAAGACCGGCGTGGAATAATCGCTGCAAGATATGGAATAGCCACTATGTCTTCCAAGCTCTAATAGATGTCTAAGCTGTAATCCGTGCACAAATTTAGGTACTTTCAACATTGACGTACAAATTTAGTAGACACTTAAAAATCGCGGAGCTCTAATACATTGATATATGGATAGATACCTAAGGCAGTACCCGTTATAACGGGTGGTAGTGGTCGCCACGTAGCCTAAAAACCAAAGCATGACTTTTACTCCCTGTAAGGTACCTCCCTCTCTGTCTTTTTGGAACTACCACCAGGTGGTGTGAAATAGCGCTAAAATGACTTTGAAAGGATCAAGTAAAAATTAAAAAAAAAATATAAAAACAAAATCACCAGCCATCTTCTCCGTCCAGCGAGGGAGTAGCGAATTCTCCTCTGTCCAAACAATGTGGGCGCCACCCCAACACCGTGCCCGCTGGGAGACAGGGTTGAGGCCGTTGGCCGGAGCAACGCGGGAGGGAGTCCTAATTTTTCTCTGTCCCACCTATCGCCAGCCGTGCTAGTTATCCTTAAGTACTTCAATTTTCCCTAGATATTTTTAGCCAGTCTTCTAATCCCCTTTGCTATTGCAATGCCCTTTTCACCTGTTCCTCCATTCTCATCTGAAAACTCCAGCTCTCCGGCCCAATCCGTCGCCTCATTCGCAATTAGGGGGGGGCGGAGGGGAGTAGGCCTGGTGCATATCAATACCATGTGTTCGATCGCCTCGTCCACTTCTTTGCGTACGCTGCACCACCTATCCATTTCCTCATTTTTTTCACTATATGTCCGTGTTATCAATACTGCCGTTCTAGCCTCAAACAACAAAAAACTCCCTCGTGAATTAGCTTAGCAATGTTCCCTCCTTATTTGCTGCTTTCGTCCCCTATAGACAATTAAAACTTATTTTCTCTGCCTTCCTTCCTCCCGGTGGTCCCCTCTCGGCCTTCTTCACTTCCTTTTCTACCGAGGTAGTATGCTCTTCCCCGGCACTTGACTGCTGGTTTATAAACTTCAGATTTCGCGTTTGGTTTGTTCATCTAGTGTTCAGACTCCTTATATATAAATGCTTATATACGTTGCTCGCTGTAGCGCGTTCGTTGTTGAGGAGGGAAGAAATCGTACAACTGACTCTGAGCTCATGTAAAACCGGCCTGTTTAAACCACGTGCCGCTGGGCTCGCGCCAACGAGTAGAGTCGTCGTCTTTGTTGGTAGCGACGCTGGATGTATTGGCTGCTGCAGATAGCTGCCCCTCCCCTTGAAACGATGGCTTTAGGCCTACAGCAGACAGCAGGGGACGGAGCGATTCTGTGAGCAGTAGCCGATGAGACCCCTAAATGGCGCTGTTGCACTTGGCGTGTGCTGCGAGCGGAAGGACGAAACAGATAGCAGTGGACGCAGAAGATAGCGTGCGGAGAGCGTGCAGGTTATGTCTAATGTTCAGGACCGGCGTACTGGAGACAGAAAACATAAGGAAGGACGGTCCGGTAGTGCTGTGTTTTTGAGGTTTATTGGACTCTATCCCCACTCGGTGTCCAGGGGAAATTTGGTCATCTCCGGGGACTACGTAGTTTAATACCCGCAGATGACGCACAGGGTGGAGAGCAGATGCTTGACCTCGCAGTGATTAAGAGCCACTGACCGGTCAGCGACATGCCTAGATAGAAAGAGTGTGGTGCGCCTTGACTTGCTAAGCGCCAGCGTGGCGCGGTGCGGCACGTCCCACATGTTGTGGCAGCACGCGACCGTGCCAGGCCAGCACCACGCCACACAGATGACCACGGCTGCCGGGGCAACATTAGACAGCGGCAGTGGTGGAAATTTGAACAAACGTCGACTCGCCGAGCCGATGGGGTGAGTGGGGAGCTGGCAACCCGTTGCTGGGAGATGCCGGCAACACGCGATGGGGCAGTGGTACAAGCAGAGGCTCCGTATGTGAGGCCGAGAGAGATTTGCTCCCGCATAATCGTCCGAAATATCATAGCCGTTGCCGTGCCCCGGGTTGCGAAGAACTTTTCTCTGGATGGCAGGTGCTCGGAATCGATCATCATGTCCGGGTCGCCAGTTTGTCGCGCGTTCTTTCTTGAGGACGGAAGAGATGGTACGACCGACTAAGTGCTTAGGTGAAAACTGTCTGTTTAATCCCCGTGCCGCTGGGCGTGCGCCAGACGGTAGAGTCGTCCTTTTTCTTGGTGACGACGCTAAACGTACTGGCTGATGCAGTCGCCATCAGTGTATCCTCCATTGGGTCTAGTATTTGTTCAAATTTCATTTTATTGATCGCCTCTCTAACCTTGAAAGATTTCCATCCCATCTCTCCCTGCACTCCTTCATTTGATCTACTTCCATGTATCCCCCGCCCTACCCTGCCAACTCTCCTCCGTGAGGACCCTGAACTCGACTGGGCTTCAGATTTCATGCGTAGTACAAAGTTTAGAGAGGACGAACCCGGCACCATGGCTCCTTTTCGTATTCCCCCAAGTGCATCACATGTAACAATTGTATAGTGCCCTCTGCTTTTTTTGTTTTCTTAGCATATTATATTCCTCTTGTAAATATTGTTTTCCTCATTCAGCCATACACCCAGATATTTATACTTCTGCTCATGTTTTATTAGGATGTCTCGTATTTTCAGTGGGTTCCGTCGTTCAAAAACGTTATTCCCGATTTTTCGCTACTGAATTTCAGGCCCAGAGAATCTGCTTACTCTCCACAAATTTGGTCATATTTTGTAGCCCAATCCGGCTATTTTGTTGATGTAAAATGTCGTCTGCCTAAAACAATCCTGGTATAAATTGTTATACTTTTCCCCCTCTCTCCATATACGACATATCACAACCTAAATGGCAAACTTCAAATTTCTTTTTCATTCGACTCAGGTATATCATAAGAAGCAGTGGCGAAAATGGACAACCCTGCTTTACTCCTTTTTGATTTCTACTGGTTCCGTTACAAATTACAGGGCGCTTATCGGCCCAATAGTCCGATAATTATCTAACATTTTTAATTAACTCATTATTAATATGAAATAAACCTATTATTTAAATTATAAACATACTAAGAGTCAACTAAAACAACTAAGTCACATAGACTTTTAAAACAGTTGCAGCTCCTGGGGTCCATGGCAGCGCGGTTTATCTACCACTCCTGCAGCAGGCGCAAAGTTGGGGTTTCGAAAACACGGAGGATAAAACACGGAAAACCGCAGGGGCTCCCTCATGCACCAGAAGCCTCGCGCCTGTAGCACGAGTGGCCATTTTAGCTCCCAACCCTGCTCCAAACACGCTTCAAATGTTTCTGAATTGACGGATTCGTTCGTTTTCAAAGAGGCTCAGCGAATTCAAAATTGAAATCATATGTTTACCTTCACTAATTCAAATGAAAAATAACAAATATAAATTATTTTTATCAGCTTATTGTGACGAGTAGCTCGTGACATTATGTCCCCCTGACCGTGCAGCTCACCACCAAAAAACGGCATTTGTGTAGCTTTGACTGCTTCTGTAAAAACAGACTGTAAAGCCTAAAAAACGGTGTTTGAGGAGAATAACATAAAGGACGAGAACAGGACGGCACGTTTCTCCTTTATGTTATTCTTCTCAAACACCGTAACTTAACCAGCACGCTCCATTTCCACGAGTCCTAAAAAACACCTTGTACATTTTGACCTCAAGTCCTTGAATTGGTTGTTTCTATAATTCGAGAGATATTGTAGCATTCTAAAGAAGGAAGTTCAGTTGTGGTATTACGGTGCGCGGTAATGCTACAATGGAGTGTTATGCAGAAGGCTATTCTGAAAGAACCGTAATATTCACTTTCATTGATATAAAGGAAGCGCGTAACGCGGTGCGCATCTTGAGATGGTTACCTTGAAGGCGAGAGATTGGGTCTTGGATTCTGTGCATGAATATATTTATCACTATTTACTATATCATGACTTTTCCTTTGTTTAAGTGCTGCAGCTTATGCCTATGTGATTGATTGAGAACGAATTATAATTTTATTTTCAGTGTACAAATGATAGCGACTGTGGCCAATCTGATTCCTGCAGATGCCGCCCACCAAGGGGTGATGATTTTAGCTACTATTGTAGCAGATATTGACAAGGGATTGAAATACAAAATTTTGGCTGGTCGTCAAAACTTGACCTTTCTGAAAAGTTAAATAAAAAGAAAACGTATTTCTGAAATTGATTTTGTATTTGTGTTTTACAATTTTGACGGAAATGAGAAAGCTGACTTTTATATTTTCGGAAAACTTTAGAAACCCGTTTTCTGAAAAAACCGTCCTTTGAAATGTGAAATTGAACAAAAAAAGATTAAGAGCCCTTCCACCGCGTGAAAAGGGAAGTCCAGCGAAGCTGGCGCTCTGGTGGGATTTGCTTTTTTGTGGTTTAGCTCCATTGGGGATTTCCTATGTTTAATTTAGCTACTATGAGTTGATTGTGTGATACTTAAAGAGACATTTACTCAAAGATCTTGGTTGTCATTATTTATTTCGTAACCATTGTAATCATTGCTTTGTGATCCCTGTGGTAGACGGCAAGTGGTTGCACTCTATCGTTTTATATAGCGCCGCTACGCCAATCACGGCGCAGGCTCTAGTGCACCGCACAAGTTGCCGCCGAAGAGCGCGCGGCATTGCGCAATGTCAGGGGGGAGAGAGCCGTTTTATGATAGCGCGGCTACACCAATCACGGCGCAGGCTCTAGTGCGCCGCACAGGTAGCCGCCGAAGAGCGCAAGGCATTGCGCAATGTCAGGGGGGAGAGTGACTTCTTAATACAGCGCGGCCACGCCAATCACGGCGGAGGCTCTAGTGCGCCGCACAGGTTGCCGCCGAAGAGCGCGCGGCATTGCGCAATGTCAGGGGGAGAGAGACGCTGCTCGTGGCGAGGAGTATTCGCGAATCCAACTGTCTATAGAGGGCGCCACTGCATTTTTCAAGATGGCTGAGTTAGTGAGGGTCGGAGGCACGGGGAGATCCCTCCTAATAACTAGTATTCTAGCGTTCCCAAACGCGACGCTTTATTCCCGCTGTTACGAGGAAGCAGATCTTCTGCTGCAGGCAAGACACCTTTTCCTGTGTGGAAAAACCGCATCAACTGAGGACAGTGTGGACATACTCGCCCTGTGTCTCGCGACGAGTAGCGTCCGAGGAGACCCGTACGAAATTCACGTGAAACTCGTTGCGGGAGACGACGCTTTTAAGTTTCGTGTGGGAACCGCATCCTGCTCGTGCGTGGCGGGACCTTCTGGGTGGTGCAAGCACGTAGTCGCCGTCCTCCTACACTGCAACAGGTATGTACCTATTTATGGCACTTTGTAGTGAGGTACGGCAGCGAGGGTCCGAGATCGTCTTGCTGGATCTGTGTTCGTCACTCGCTCATATATGGATACAGGCACGCCGAGTACTAATAGCCGCTGTTCACCTTGATGTCGCGCATTGAAGCACGATTGTTTGTGAGGCGGTGGCTGAAACACACTCAAAAATACGCCGTGATTGAGTCATGATGTTTTAAAATCCTGAGACTGGGAAGGAAAATGAAGAAAAATTGTAAGACAGAAATTTGATTTTAAAACATCTTGATCAACATACACCAGCTCGCCTGCACTTTGACAATTTTTTCGTGATTGAGTGCCTCCCGGAGTTCTGCATGTCAGATTTTTTACGCGCATGATACGTCGATCCGATTGTTGCGTGGTCTCATTTCTCAACCTGACAATTGTTTTTTGGGTACGGTGGGAAATCTGAGAAAATATACGGCGTAATGCATATATGAAAACACGAAATAGGCACTTCGCCATTCACCGGAAAGATATGCAAGCGTATACATTTTGGTTTCGGTTTCATTTTACAGGACTGGAATTCATGCTCTCGAGAACTTGAGCTGCACTGATAAATAGTGCTCGTGGAGGAAGGCGCCTGGAAAGGCACTGTACGGAGAGCCTGTGCCCGTGAAGGCATTTTGTCATGTAAGAATGCTGCCAGCCCCCCTGGAATGTTCTACCCAAGAGCAGGGGGAGATCTTGAAGCAGCTGACAGGCGCCTGCTACAACTCCGCGCTTGCCAAGCACAGGTAGTGAGAAACGTCCGAATTTAGAAATATGTGAATGAACCCACACTAAAGTAATAATACAGCTATTCCATAATCTTTGACATTGCTTTCTTGTCCCACTGGTACCAAATTCAAGCAAGTCTTGAGCTTAGTTTGACAATGTCAAGCTTCTCAAATAATCTAATTAAATTTTATGTTACCTGGACGCTATCGATGATCAGTAGTATCTGTAATCATATCAACATTAATTATTCAGCATTAATCATAAGTAGTGGCAGTAACCATATCAAAATTTAATTTCATTATTCAGCATTGATGATAAGTAGTTGCTGCAATCATGTCAATGTTTAGTTTAATTACTCAGTATGCAGCCGCATACCGAATAAACATCATGAAACCAGGAACCTGGTGGTTCTGAGTTGTGTATTGATTGTTGAAATTATTAATCCAATTCTTTATGGCTTTTTCTTCTACAGAAGAAGACGGCGGGCAGAACAGTCGTGCAGGTGGGCTAAAATGTGCTTATTTAACCCCAGAAGCTAGCTGACTCACTGGCTCCGAGGCAAAGCGCTGGCCTACGGATCTTAAGTTGCCGGGCTCGAATCCCTGCCGAGGTGCATGTAGTCTGGAGATGGCTGCCTGTGGAAAGTGTGCAACGAGCCCTCTCCACAAGGCCCATTCGCACATGAGCATTTGTTTACATTTTCTTATGTTCCATTATCAGTCACTGGGACATCCGTTATTCGAATATTGCTTGCAAAGCTACTCTTTGAACTGGTTGCCATGCTTCATACAAAACACAGATTTCCCGGTGATTCTCGATATAAGCTCTCGTAAGACAATGCAACATAATCAAACGGTGCTGTGTGAATGAGCCCTTAGTCTTTCATTGGGGCATAACTGAGATTTCGGTTTCAGGTTAAAAGGTAACCAGATGGTTGAAACGAATCCTCAATATTTCGCTTGGGTGTGCCAGATGCCCGAATTCGCCGTTTGCCCCCCGGAGCCATACATGAGTCAACACTATTACGTAAAGTCTGCACAAATCGGAACTCAGCAAGTGCAGTAATGCAAACAATTCTCAGATCGAACCAAAAATTAGTATGCGAGGCATAAAAAAGTTAGTATTTTTCACCCACAACTTGCGAAGAAATGAAAGCGATAGCTGTAGCACGATAGCGCAATCCGGATGAAATGGTGCTATCACGTACCCGAGGACGAAAGTGCAACGTGGTTAATTCTTACAGCCGTCATGGTTGGCATCGTGGAAGCCACTGAAGACTGCCGCCAGTGATTTGTGAAGTAAGTGGATAAGCGCGGTGGAAGTTTCTAAAACCATCCAACATTATGCGAAGCAACTGGACACTGCCACAGTGGGATTTCGTATAACGCGAGTAATGTTTGAAAATAAGGCTTTCAAGCAGATGACATGGAAGATTCTCCTTTTGTCGCGTCATTACTGGCGAGATGCCAGTGCAGTTGACGGGAAAACCCGGCTTCCCTGGCCTCACACCAGGAGTGGCGACGACATGAGACCAGGTTGAAATCCCTGCGAAGTGTTGCCCGTAAAGCTACTGCTTTAAAAGTTCCCGCAGATGGTTGGTGACTTAGGTTCCATCATTGGCAAAGAGCAGGACGACCTAAACAGATGCTGCAGAATATGTATGCCTCAGTTGGACTTGCCACAACTTGTGTCATTCAATGCGCATTGCATTCAAGTCGTGGTGAATCGAGACGGCGAATAAGCATTCATTCAGCCCATGTAAACGGAGGTCGCATCGCATTTTGGAACGGGGAGGATTATGGGAAGGTGTTCGCTGCGGGAGCGAGTGAACAGCTGAGAACATGGCGGTCCCGTGTGGTTGCCTGCATTTTCTCCCGAGAAGAAGCGCAAGCTTTTATTGCCATCATAAGTGAGCCGAATATAGCTGAGCTGCCCGGTGAGGGTGGCACCCGTCCAAGCCTTGCGAAATACGACTTGTGCGTCCGAGGGAGTCCCTAAAGACTTCGACCCAAGCACGAACGACGCCGAGAGCTCCGAGCACAGCATGTTTCAGGGGGGCAAAACACATGCCTTGCCCCGCCACTCTGGGAGCTGGGGGGGGGGGGGGGGGTCAAGCGCCCCCCTTGCCCCCCCGGTTGGTACTCCCATGGCGGCTGGTGCCGGAAACGCAGCTTTAATTTTGAGCTTTGACACGGCGTGGCGCTGCCTTCACGTAGGGCTTGGTGCGCATTATTGTAAACGTTGCCGCATCGGCTTCATTCGAAGAACGACTAGAGTTGATGCGCTAAAGTCGCATCCATGTAAATGCGGCTACAGTCATGAAACAACATGTTATCTTGTTCATAAAAGTAGATCTCCATGGGTGCTCTGTCCAGTGCCCCGGAACCTCCAAGCTTGGATGAGAGATACCGGCACGTCATACAATGCTGTGAGGGCAGCAACGTGTTGGCAAGGCTTGCGGAGATTCCGGCATCTCTTCCTGAAGGCTGCTCTTCCTTCTACGAGAAGGAGGTGGTGGTCCCCGTTGATGTAGCTACTGTCATGCTGCATGACACCAGAGACAACAAAGCTGCCTGGATGCTGCAACGGCGATGCCGGGTCACAGGCAAGTGACTTGTGTACTAATGACCGTAGTAATGTATTTGTGGCCAGTTAGCTTGCCAACAGTAATTTCTTTCTAAATGTACCAAAGTTAAGACCTGAACAAAAATATGTGCCTGAACTTGTGAACGTCATACATGACACAAGGGAGCCTGATGAACTGAAACAGGATACCGTCTTTCTTATGTCAATTTTTTGTAGACCAACTGGCAACAGGCGCCTTCGTCACAGCACATTTGTCATAGGGTGATTTAGAAGAAAAAAATGTCGTGCAATAACGGCTAGATTGTCTCAAAGCAATGTTTTGTTCTACTTAGGTCAACCTGGCAAAAACCGATACAAGGTCTGCAAGGTTGGTTGACAGCAAAGATTTTGTATGAAATTGTGCAGTTATAGGCTAACCAGTGCATGCTGCCTGCATTCTTGGACGTTGTGGTTAATTGAAAGTTACACTTACACCAGTGTTGGCGGGGCAAATCTTAATTAGGTTGTGAAATCAACACATGTGATGCGACAACTTTCCACGACTTGGGTGTCTGTTTGAGCATGGTGGTGCACGTCAGTTGTCAGCTGCATGTACTGCCAGCCCACCTCCAATTCACGAGCTCCACTTGCAGATAAATCCTCAAGTTTCCCACTCACGCAGCGCATCGAACGGGCCTTTGTAATCGAGCGGGAGTGATTACGTCCTTCGCCGTGTGTCGCATCAGGACCAATCAAAATCTTTACCCTCAGTGCCGTGTGCAGCCACATCAACCTACAAAGGCGAACTTAGAAGGCCGAACTCACCCAGTTCGGCTGCGGTACACGCCGACATCGTTTCTAACGTTATTGCCCTGTGTGCAGATAAAACCTCAAGTTTCCTACTCACGCAGCGCATCGAACGGGCCTTTGTAATCGAGCGGGAGTGATTACGTCCTTCGCCGTGTGTCGCATCAGGACCACTCAAAATCTTTAGCCTCAGCGCCTTGTGCAGCCACATCAACCTACAAAGGCGAACTTAGAAGGCCGAACTCACCCAGTTCGGCAGCGGTACACGCCGCATCGTTTCTAACGTTATCGTCCTGTGTGCAGATAAAACCTCAAGTTGCCCACTCACGCAGCGCATCGAACGGGCCTTTGTCATCGAGCGGGAAGGATAACGTCCTTCGCTGTGTGTCGCATCAGGACCAATCAAAATCTTGAGCCTCAGCGCCGTGTGCAGCCACATCAACCTACAAAGGCGAACTTAGAAGGCCGAACTCACCCAGTTCGGCAGCAGTACACGCCGACATAGTTTCTAACGTTATCGTCCTGTGTGCAGGTGAGAGTCCGACAGACGTCGGTGTTAGCATTTGCCCGAAACTTTTTGTGTACTGCTGCCGAACACAGCATACGTTGTTTTGTGGGCATTATGGCGCCAACTGTGTTTCAACCACTTTGATATCCGAAATGACTAAAGACGTAAAAGAGTTTACTAAAGCTATAGATGAGCTTCGTAGGGAAATACGAGCTGAGTTTAGAGGACTCAAGGAGAGTGTTAACTTCTCTAGTAGCACTTGTGATGATATGAAGAAATACCAGACGAAGTCAGGAAACTACGCTGGGAGATACAAAACCTAACACAGCAAAACAGGGAGTTACAAACTGAAAACCGTTAGCTCACTAGCAAGGTGGAAGAGCTAGAACAGTATATGAGGTCTAATAACTTGGAGATCAAAGGAGCCCCTGTAACGGGCAACCCAACCGACATCGTAAAGGAAATCGGTGAACTGGTGGGTGAACCCCTTGAGAACACTGAAATTGACATTTACCACCGGGTTCCCACTCAAAGAAATGGGGGAAAAAAACATCATACTACGCTCTGTTCAGCGATCCAAGCAAAATTCGTTGCTCGAAAAATAAAAAAAAAAAAACGATTAACGACCTTAGATATTGCTGCAGTGGGATCCGAAAATCCTATGTATGTAAATGAGCACCTGACGAGGCAGAATAAGCAGCAATCGCCGGCAGGCGCGAGACTAGATGAAAATTTGTCTGGACAACTGGCCGAAAAGTGTATGCAAAGAAAGATGACACGTCGGCTGTCATCGGAATTGTGAATCAAAGTGATATTAAAAAAATGGTCGCGTAATCGGACTGTCCCAAAAAAGTGTCGATAAGCGTTGTTCTTATCTCATGACTTCCGCTTTTACGGAAAACTTTGTGTACTATGATGAGTCATCATTTAACCAAACATTTCAAGATACCAAAAATTCCTTTTTTTAATTCATTTTAATACGAGAAGTATAATTAACAAACAAGATGACCTTAATTTGTTTTTCAATTCATTATGTCTAAATTGTGATGTCCTTCTTTGTACGAAGACATGGGTCCCTCTAGATGTACAACCTCCTGGTTTTGCTGGTTATAAATGTGCGAGCTTGGGAAGAAAAAATAAAAGAGGAGGCGGTGTTGCCATTTGCCTTAGTGATGATATATCATGGTACGTACTTGATGAGTTTTCTATGATCACTACAGACGTGGAGTGTCTTGTCGTTCATGCCGGAAGCGTTCTTATTGGTTTTTTGTATAGGCCCCCGCGGGAAGTAAGTCTGTTTTTCTCTCGTTTTTCGAAGACCTTCTTAATTTCCTCGGTTCGACTGCTAAACCATTTTTTGTTATGGGCGACGTAAATATAGATGTACTTGGAAATGAAAGTGACTCTGTTGAAATAAAAACTGTCTTGGATGCTTGAGGGTGTAAAAATATGGTGACACTGCCTACCAGAGTTAATTCGGAATGTTGTAGCTCTATCGATGTTTGTATAACAACTCTAAACACTAATGAGGTCACATCAGGTGTTTTCGAACATGATATCAGCAACCACTTACCTATTTTTTGTCTCTCGTCCCTTCATAGAAAGATAGGTGCCATTTACAATGAAACTTTCAGTTACAGGAAAATAGATGAAGACTCGTTGAGGAGGTTTCGCGACAACATTTTTGTCACGGACTGGAACAGTGAATGTTTAGAACAGAACCCCAATCTTGCGTACGCCAGTTTTCTAAAAACATTTCAGCATTGTTACAACAGAGCTTTCCCTCTGAGGCAAATTACCAAATGGAGAAATAGATTTCGAAATTTGGATGACTCCTGATTTATACATACGCGTTAAAGAAAGAAAAAATAAAATGTAACACAACTTTCTTAAGTGTAGAGTCCAAGATCTTGCTGCATTCAAGAAATATAGGAACAAACTAACCTCTGATTTAAAAAAATGACAAACAAGAATACTACAAACACCTGTTTTATCTCGTTCAGAGTGACCGCAAAAAGATAGGGGAAGCCGTAAACACCATAACAAATCAGCATAGTCATTCCCGGGTTATAAATCATATAAATCACGTGATTATTAATGGGAATCATGTGAGCGGTATAGAACTATGTAATTGGATGAACGAGTATTTTGTAAATGTTGGTGCACCTTTAGAACCCGAAAATGAGCCTTTACGCGGCGGCATGATGACCGCGCATTCCATAGCCAATTCGATAATATTATCGCCAACCACCCCACTAGAAGTAGAAGGACTTATAAATAAGATAACAAAATAATGTAGCCCCTAGCTTAGAAGGAATAAAACCCGCTCCCATTAAATGTGTTTTCAAAATATCAGTAACATTTTATCTCATATCATAAATTGTACCCTATAATCAGGTATATTCCCAGACCCCCTAAAAATTGCTCAAGTTACCACTGTCTTTAAAGGACGGAAACCATATCTACAAAATTATATGCCTATATCAGTCTTGCCAATGTTTTCGAAAATATTTGAGGGAGTTGTACAAAGCCGATTATATCAGTTTCTTATAAAGCGTGCTGTCATAAACAAATCTCAGTATGGCTTCTAAAAGGGCAAATCATCAGAGCAGGCACTTGTTGAGACGAAAGACAAAATAATATACAACATGGAAAATAAATTATGCACTTATTATACTTCTAGACTTCAGAAAAGCGTTCGACACGATTCAACACCAAATTTTGCTAAATGAACTTAAACTACACGGAGTACGGAAGTAGCTTCGGCTTTAATAAAATATTATCTAACAAATCGCCTTCAATTTGTAAATCTTAACATCTCTGTCTCAACCACGTTGGAAGTAAAATATGGTGTCCCCCAAGGTTCTATCCTAGGTCCCTTGTTGTTCCCCCTTTATATAAACGACATTACTGCTATTCCTAGATCTCCAGAACTGATTATTTACGCAGATGATACCAACGCATTTTTCGCCTCTGTCTCCAAAGCATCCCTAAGTTAATGGCAAATAGCTATCTCGCTGAACTAGCAGTGTGGCTCCATAAAATTAAACTGCAACTAAATTCTAAGAAAACCAAATATATAATTTTTGCTCCTATAAACAAAGATGATAATACTCCAATAACTTTATATTTCGAGAACACAATTATAAAGCAAACCTCGAACAAAAACATTTAGGCGTTTTGTTTAACCAGGAGCTTAGCTGGAATACATATGTAAATAAGTTGACTGCCGAGCTTTCTCAGGCAGTTGGATGTTTGTATAAAATAAAAAAACCTGATTCCTACATAGTTAAAAAAACAAATATATTACTCTCTTTACTCAAAGTTATGCTACTGTATTTTAATATGGGGTACAACAACGCTCACAAACCACAATAAGGTTCTTGAATTACAGAAGAAAATGTTGCGGTTAATTGAAAGTTACACGGGAAATATGCATGCCCTTCCCACTGAGCCACTTTTTAGAAAACACGGTATACTCAAGGCTAACCAAATTTATGATTTCAACTTAATGCAATTAATCCAAACTGAAAAACTATAGCTGTGTTCCAAAATTTACTCGATCCGACTCCAGAGTAAAGGTTTCGCACCGTGGCGTTTCAAAACTTACTCGAGCTTACTCCATGACGTCAAAACTCGCGTTTCAGAAGCGGGTTGTTTACTCCGGAGTAATTACTCGCGCTACCCTCCTCGATCGGGGGGTAACGTCGGATCAAATCGAGTAAATATGTCACGTGATCTCCTCGTCGTCTGCTTTATGCGCTAACAGCCGTCAAAGCTCGTTTGCGTTGTTGCGTTCGGTGACAGATTGTAAGAATGGCTGAGATCTCGACGCCGTCGTTTTTGTGCGGTTATTGCTACATGTCTTTCGCAACTCATGAATTAGCTGTGCAACACATTCACAGCGTTCATCTTGCGCGAAGAGCTATGCATATATTTCTCAGTAGCAATGAACGTAAGCTTCACTAGGACTTCTCTGCATCCTCGCTCTCAGAGTTGGAGTGAACTCGCTGTTCATGCTTTCAAGATTGAAGGCGTTCAACACTGACCAGAGTATTTAGTTATTAAAATGGAGACGACCAACCAAGCCCTAAAATATGGGGACCCGACGTTTCGAGGCCTACTTGGGCTCTTTTTTCAGGGGTGACTGCAGGAATGGCCGTTAAGCTTAAGAGCAGCTTGCTCTGGATCATCTTCTTCTTCGTCTAGGGTTGTGTTTTTCTTTTTGCATCGGTGATGTGACGAAGCCCGTTTACGTATGCGGATGGTAAAGCGCCCAGGGATCTGGTGATGTTTCCTGGTGTACTTTGAATATGCCAGTATTCTAAGAAAGTCTCTGCCGGGGATTGGGTTCAATGTCGATGACGAGGTGTACGTTTCCTCGGTGATGTATAACTTGGCTACAAAAGAGCAAATATCGCTGACGAGGCTGTCACGCGCCAACAGACCACGCCGTGGACATACTTCCTTATTGTTTTAGACTGAGAAAGTTGCACTGTCAGTTTTCTCCGGGTGGAATCGAGCACAGGAATTAACGCACCTTTCCCCCGAGGTTTATTTGAAGTTTTAAGAGGCACGGAATTTCGGTATACTTACAGACAATGATCGCGTATTGGTACAGAACTCCGACGAAGAGCTGAATTAGGAGATACAATTTTGTATTAAATCTATACACAGCCCATGTGTAAGCTGAGCAAGACGGGCCACCTCCGAAACAGCCAGCTGAGATGGAGGTGTATGTTTATTGGGCTGAGGACTTGTAAATATTGGAATGGCGTATACCTGTTCTTATTATATTACGTTCAAGGCTGAAAATGGTGGAACACAGTAGATGATGATGATGAAATGATGATGAAGTAGATGATAAGCATGGTTGAAAATCGCACACAAAGAGACAAGAACAAACGAGGAGTGGAACACAGAACACAGACAGGCGCGTCTGTGTTCTGTGTTCCTTCCTCGTTTGTCCTTGTTTCTTTGTGCGCGATTTCTGACCATATTCAACGTTTACCAACTCGCCCAGCTTGCTACTTTAGTATAGAGATGAAAGTATTTTTTTTCCAGAGTATGCATAATAGCGCTTGTAAGCGGTGAAGGCTTTGAAAATTTTATGTAAATGATAAGTCAACATGCCCTACCCCCCCCCCCCCCCCCCTTTTCCCACCCTAAAAAAATGCCGTTCAGTTTTAAAGTTCTCTCTGTGATATATTTTTGTTTTTCAGCGTCAAAACTAAGGTAATTAGGTTACATATTCCACCGAGTACCGCTACAGTATGTGGAAGATGATTTTAAATTTCCACAAATCGTAACCGATGCAAAGTATGATGCGGGGAACGCATATGTATAAGGCACCTGAAGTATAATTACAGCGATCGCGTTAACTAATAAAAACAAATGTTTGATGTCTAACTGAAATGAGTTTTTATCTCAATATGCAGTTCAAAAGGAAGCTGACCAAGTGGAGCCGGTGGAGCCACCTCCAAAAACATTGATGCCAAGCAAGGAGGCGTACGTGTATTGGACACGACCAGCCGTACTGGCCTTAATCGAACGCTGTGCCAAGATGGAAAAAAAAGTGGTCCTGTCTCCAGGACGTTCTGGAAAGGGTAAAACGATACATTTTTAGGTATTTTGTATTATCGCTGTGAAATGAAGGAAATGCATGCTCGGGCCACAACTCCGTAGTGGCAATTTACTCTTCTTTTTTTTTAGCACGCATTTTAATTTTATTTATGCTTTTAACGAAGAGAAGGAAAATATGTCTTTGCTTACCTGGGACTAGGCACCTACAGCGCGTAACGTTTCACACGAGCATGTCCGAAGATGAGAGATGTTTGCAAAAGTCAAAATGTTTGCCACTCATAGGGAACTCGCCGGTTTGGTGGGCTTGCTTTTAATATAAAGAGGCAGAATATCAATTTTGACTACTATTTCAGGGAGCGTTCATTTCGACAATCTGGTCACAAGAAACTAAATTCACTAAAATATTGGTGGTGATTTATTTCAGGGTGGCCGAGACCCTCAATGAAATGGGGTTACCAGTCACTGAGGACCAGTGTTGCAATAAATGGAAAAATTTGAAAAAAGCGTATAAAGGTGTTAAGGACCACAACGCCAAGAGCGGCAACGACAGGTACGCATTTCAAGTCTCCATTTTTATATTTCTTGAGAAATATTTTGATGAAATCTTTCAGCACTGTATTAATCTCGCAGGAAGGATTGGCCATTCCTTGAGGAAATTGATGAAATCTGCAGGCGAAGGCCGGAGGTGGTCCCTCTGGCTGTTGCAAGCACTTCAGCTGGTCTGAGCGTCAGGGAAACCGGAGAGGAGCCGAAGGCGGAGTGCAGCCGAGGAAGCAAGAGAAAATCCAAACTCTCGGAGGCACAAGAATTGCTGTACAAAAAAATGGCCTTAGAAGAAAGGAAAGTCAAGGCCCTCGAGGATTTTAATTGTTTTTTTTTTAAAGATTTTTTAGAACTCAAGAAAGCAGAGAAAGCCAGAGCGGAAGAGCCATGATGTTTCAAACTTCGTAATCTTGAATTTAACTGACGCAAACAAAGAGCTGCAAAGATGAGTTCACCTACAATGTTATTTCTTTTGTGTGAGTGTGTGAAGATATAAGTAACAGTGATTAACATGTTCGCGTTACCACGGGATCACAAAGAAATGTGAAAGTTCCAACTAGTTTTTAATTATTAACAGTAAATTGATGAATATGCAAAGAATAAAAAATAGGTTGGTCTCCTATTCTTGTGAATAAACATGAACTATGTACATATACCGGGGCTTCACAGACTGTGCATGATAAATTCTCTATTTGCCTTCGCTCCTGGCCTTGTCGCGACTCGCCGTGGGTGCCTTGTCTTCGTCCGAGGAGGACCCACCGGACTCGCTAGAGTCGCTGTCCGTTCCGTCACCGGCGGGTCCGTCGTCCTCGGTGTGTAGGGGACCGTCATAGATGTCCCGCCACTCCATGCACGCATTGTGCATGACGCAGGCTGCCCCAATCGTCGTGACGATGGGTTCTTGGCGGCGGGCTTCAATGTACTTGAGACGCTGGAACCGCCCCTTGAGAATCCCAAAGGCCCGCTCTATAGCCACTCGCGTTGTTGCGTGCTTTGTGTTATACTTTCTGTGCTGCTCAGTCAGTCGGCCGTTGTTCCTGTAGGGGCCAAGGAGGCTTTGCCGCAGCGGGTACGCGCCATCTCCGAGCAGGTGGCTGTCGAAGGGGACCTTGTCCGCAGTCAACATCGTCGGTAGCTCGGACCGCCTGTACATGCGTTCGTCGTGCACGGACCCGGGATCTCCTGCGCTGCAGTGAAGGAACCTCGCCTCATGGACGCAGATAGCTTGAAGGAGCACCGATGGCAACCCATGTCGGTTGATGTACGACTGGGCATCATTGCCCTGAAGCCCCTTGCAAACGATATGACTTCCGTCGATTGCTCCCAGGACCTCAGGGAAACCTGCTTTCGCCTCGAAGCCGGATATAATATGCAGTGCCTTTTTCTCCGTCGGCCACGACACGAAGTTTGGGCTGTGGGTCAAAACAGCTAGACCAACTCGGTGCACTACCCTGCACACCGTAGACTTGGAGAGTCCAAAGCGGTCTCCAACAGACCTGTAAAATATAAAAACAGGCAGCATCTAAATGATATATAACAATGAACCATCTTGAGTTCTTTCTCATATACACTATACGCTTATTTTGTCATCTGAACTTTAAAGCGATGAGACCCTTTCACTAGCGCCGAACAGCTAGCCATTTCAGACATTTTTGTAGTCAACCAGATATTTCAGAAATTTTAAGTAAGGAAATCCTGCTCAGACGACTTGCTCTCCGCATAGCTATGCGGAGAGCAAGTCGTCTGCTTCTTGCGTAGGAGTTGCGGTGACGTCAGAACGACGCCGAGCTCTGATTATTTTTTATATGAAAAAAAGGTGGGTAGATCTCAACGATAGAAGCCTTGAAATCTACCGACTATTTTCTTCAATCAGCCAATAAGAGCTCGGCGTTCTGACGTCATTGCAACCCTTGTGCAAGAAGCATACGAACTTGCACTCCGCATAGACAAACAACGAGTTGGGGATATTCATTATTTGGTTCAAGATCGAGAAATAACCCGATCCTACAAAGTCACCTGAAGCACTCCGGGTTGGCAAGACTCCACACGAAAATCAGAGTCTGCTTGGTAACGTCTATGGCCGGCCGTCCGCGAGGAACTTGAAGCTGAGAAGCGAGCAACGTCACTAGACACTCAACAGAAGTCCTTCGGAGATGAAAATGACTTTTGAAGTCCTCGGGAGACTGGCGGGGGACAATGGTTTCCGCAAACCCTAAAATCTTGGTCACTTTGGGCCTGAAATGATAAAAAAATATATTATGTAGGATGTGTTTTAAAGTGCAGGTGCATTCGTTTCACGTGTCTAATCTGCTTCAATATATACATTATTTATCGTTGGTTTGCATCCCGGACAATAATCATCCAGCTACTCATAACACACGTGCGATTTGTGATCTTTTTTTTTTCCCGGTGACAAGCGATTCATAAAATGCAAGCCTAGTAACACATAAACAATTCATTCGGAACAAACAAGTCGGTTTTGTATGTGTACATAGAAAAAAAAAACATCACTTAAGGGACGGATTCCACCCGAAGTCCTCCTTTAGACGAAAAGCGTAGCTAGTGTGGAGGTTCATAGTACATTATATAAAAGCTAAAGAAAAAAATAAAGCCCACACGCAAAACATAATTTACTAAAATACGTATGATGGCCTAATGTTCTTTTATGTTGCCTTTCTATATTTTACGTCCCACGCAGCTTATTGAATAAGATGGGAGTGAATACGTAATTAACTCTCATCGGAGTGAATAGTTTCGCTTTTATTTGTATACAATAACTAATATAAGCTTCAAGTCGGCGTTGCAAGGTGTGCCAATGAAGCACGTTCTGGATACATTTTTTCGATTAACGCGCTAGATGCCGCTTTAAAGTTTATCATGAAATGTTTCCTTACCTCTTCTTCGTTGTAAAACTCTCTAGGATTTCTCACTCCTCCGCCGCGTCGTCACTATCAAAGAAAAACTTCGCAGCCGGTTAATATCATCGTTTCTTCGAGTGCTTCCGCCATGATCAAAACAGATCGTCTGCTTTTTTTCCACAATCGAGCCTGCTATGCTTTCGTTTTGCCGTAGCCCAAGACGAAGCCAATCCGCGTTGTATCCAGGTGATAACCCCGGCCGTTCCAAAATTGAGTCGCGGATCGTTTACTCGCGATGTCACGTGGTATTACCCGCTGACGTAGGAGACAGGTTACCCGGGTAAGATTTAGAACATACCCTTTATGATAGAACTATAAGTGACGTAGTGCATAGATACACCTTTCGGCACTCCTTAAAGGGCCCCAGAAAAGAAAAAAAACATTTTTTAAACAGTTTGGTTGGGACACGCGTGTCAAAAAATGAATTTTACGCGCAAAAAATATAATTTTTAGAGCATTATTGACGGCGAGAGATTTATTTGAAATTTTGCGCGCAAATTCCATGGTCATTGAGCTTGGCTTCTCATTGGTAACGATGGTCATTCAAATCAGCTTCTCATTGGCCAATAGAATGAGTGACAGCTTAGATGTTGGTTATAAAATCTTCGTGATCTCTTGAAATCGCCTTTTAAATTATATTTCTTTTGGTTCAAGAAACAATCATCGAATGAACGTCGTAATTCTTTACAAACGTTTTACCAAAATCGCAACTTCCGTTCGAATAAAACATCAAACAAAAGCTTCGCCATCTTTTTTTTTTCTGTCACGGTCGCCGTCTTGCAACGTGTCTCGCGTCCTCGGGTGGTTTTATAGTTTTATCGCGTTTATATGTGAAGACCTCCTAAAGAGGGCTTGTTGTTTGTGTTAGTCATGGCCGATTCACACGACGGACTGATTGATCACGTGACGACATGTCCGCGGTTCGTCTGTCTCCCAAGCGCATCCACACGAGGGAGACGACGAGCAGACGCCAGCGAGGACGGACCGAACCTGGTCGCCACTACACAGTGCCGCGAAACTCCAACATCGCACAGTGGCACCGTTGTCCAAGAGAGAAATAGACGTTCGCTACCGCGATAATGAATCGTACGCCGCTGTTACGTACAGATCGAGACAAAACAACGTGATAGGCTTCGCGCGAAGCGCCACTAGCTTTACTAACCCAAAGCATGAGAGTGACACAGGCATGGTCCTGCGCGAGAAGGGTTCCGCGTAGAAGCGGCGAAGTTCTGGGCTCGCGAAGGGGCGTTTGGAGATGCCTTCACGCACTCCGCGCTCGCGCACAATACTCAAGTTCACCACAGCCACAAGAGAGGTCTTTCTCGGTGAAATCCTGACTGGACATACAAGAATTATCGCGGCGTGCTAGACGAGGTTTGACGGAAGCTTCTTGACGCGGACCCGGAGGAGTACCGGAACCTGCGTCGCGTCAGCCAGACAAAGTTTCTGCAGTTCCTTTCACACGTGGAACGAAGAAACGCCCGACAAAATAAACCAGCGAACGCAGAAAACACAACGATGCGCCACATTTGTTTTCATCGCCCAGAAACGAAAACAAGAAAACAATGTACCGTTGCCAGACTGTACGCTTTTCAAGTCAATCTCCTGCCAAAAATCCGCGAGTGAAAAAGGCGCTCGACTTTATCAGTCCACGCGTCCGCGGACAAGGCGCGGATTGCAGGAATCGGGGACGTGCCGGTAACTTGGTACACTGTCTGCGGACGAAAATCGCGATTCGGTCCGTCGTGTGAATCGGCTGTACGACGCGGTACGACGTGCGACCGGCAGACACAGGAAGTAGCAATGGCTCTTGTACGGGGCGCAGCCAAGCCAGCCAAGCCGATCCACTACGAAGAGGCGGGGGAGTACCTCTCCTCCACGCGCCCGAATTGCCGAAAGAAAACAAGTGGAAAGAAGGTGACTACCGACTAAATTGCGTCTGGCACAATCAATATTTCTCTAAAAATATTTTTTTTTTTCGCGTAAAATTCATTTTTCGACACGCTTATCTCAACCAGACTGTTTTGAAAAAAACTTTTTTTTTTCTTTTCAGGGGCCCTTTAAGTCGACCTCCACAGATTCGAACAAATTTCGGAAAGCAAACTAAAGATTACCAGGTGACCAAATTATTGAATTCAATTGGAACCTTCGTGGATTTTAATAACACCTTTTCTAAATTTGAGAAAGAGCTGAGGACACTCTTAATGGGCAGTGACACTGTTTTATAGCCATTTTTATACCTGTACAAATTGATGAATTTCGTCTCTTGTGAAACACTTGTGAAACTTGTGAAAAAGTTTCTTTCATAATATATATTACTACTTGCAATCGTCTCTTGATGATGTATTATAAAGCCATGAGATTGTTTGAATCGCTTATGTATACAGCTGCACGAAGTACAGTATACTGTGTACCGTATGTACGAACTGCAAAGGGGACAGTGACCTTCGTCAGGCATTTTAGAGTGATAAGATAAGATAAGATAAGTTTATTTGATTTCAGAAAAACTCTCATACAATCCAGCCCGCTTAAGCGTAGATACGCTTGTATGCGGGACATGGCAGTACAGACATTTTCATCATGTAGACACAACTGATGGTTAAATGTAAGTAAAACATGAAAGAAACATACAAAATAACACAGTAAACAACGAATTTTACAAGCAGAAGATTCGCCTGTGAAGTAACTTCCAGTTCGACAATATCAATCAATCAATGGTTACAAAAGAAACATTGTGAATTTACACTCATAAAGACAAGAATCAACACGTATATAACGAGATACACTCGATAGAAAACACTAAGTTGTACGCAATACCTCATTGTTCAGAATTTCCGTTCGACAAAAAACACCACTCTTTTATTTTTTTATACATCTGCCTCTTAGATGACAGGCTTAGGATGTCTTTAGGCAAGCTATTAAATATTGCAGGAACATAATAGTTTCTTTGTTTTTTTCCGTAGTTTGTATATATTTTTGGAATTGCATAGGTTTCTGTATGCCGGAGTGTTTTTATCCTGTTAGGTATTTCTTTGAATTCCTTCGAAAAATAATGGCTGGTTAAAACGACAAATTTAAAAACATTTTCAAACGATAATAGTTCGACTGCATTCTTCCTTTCCTTGGTTTCCTTCAGTTCATGTTTTGACCCATATACTATATTGCTTACACATCTATTAATGATACTATCAATTTTTTGTTGCTTGTATTTAGGACATGTTCCATATATAGTAATTCCGTAACGTATCACAGATTCCCCCAATGATAGGTACACCTCACGCCTCAGATTGACGTCACATCCACTTTTAAGTCTATATAAATATGCAGAAACTACGCGAAGTTTTTGTATAACATGATCAATGTGATTACTCCATAAAACGTTTTCGTCGAAATGCAAGCCAAGGTAGGGTGTTGTTTTAACAGTATCCATTTTTTCGCAGTCACACTGATCACAATGTTGATCATGAAGGAATATGGGAACATCAAACATAACTTGTTTATAAGGGCTTCGGAAACACATGAGTTTAGTTTTGTTGCGATTGACAAAAATACAATTGTTTTTGAACCAGCTCATTAATTGTACTATATCGTTTTGAAATATAGGAGCAGCGAGATTGTATTGTTCGTGTGGTAATATTAATGCAGTATCATCTGCGTATTGAAATAAATTTGATTTGAGCTTCAGGTGACCTATGTCATTGATATATATGTTGAAAAGTAAAGGACCCAGTGTAGATCCTTGTGGAACACCAAAATTCATTTTAATTCTATCACTTGTTTGACCGTTAAGCTTCACCATTTGAAATCTGTTCGTAAAGTAACTTTTGAGAACGGTATAAAATGGTCCTCGAAAACCCATTCTGTACAGCTTTGCTAACATGACTGAATGATCTATGGTATCAAAGGCTCGGGATAGGTCAAGAAACAGTGCGATAGCGATTTGATTATTGTCTAAAGCCTTATAAATGATATCAGAAAAATTTTCCATCAGCAAAGTCGTGTTTTTTTGTTTTCGAAACCCGTATTGTGTTGAGAGTATTAAAGAAAATTTATCACAGAATGACGTCATCACTTTTGCTAAATACTTTTCCATGATGTGTGTCATGGCTGGAAGGATGGATATTGGTCTATAATTTGTTAGTTCTTTTTTAGATCCTTTTTTGTGTACTGGCCTTATGATAGACAATTTCATCCCGTCTGGAATATTTCCGCTTTCAAATATGCCATTGAGAATTGAAAGCAAAACACCTTTTAGTTTATAAAAGTTACAGTAAAAATCCCGCACTCTTATTAGATCATGTCCAGCTGGCTTGAATAAAGACATACTAGAAAGTATTTTTTCCAGATCGTACTCCGTCATCAAAGGTAAAAACGCTGAATTTACACTAGTTCCAATATCGACAGGAATCTCATTGTTTTTATTTATCATGGTTCTTAAATTCTGTACAGAATCAATAAACGCATGGTTGAAAGAGTTCGCAAGGACTCGAAAATTCGTTGTTTCTCCAAAGCTTTTTGCAATTACTTCGTCAACGTTTTGTTTAGCCTTTATACCTGATAACTGCCGTGTTAGTTGCCATATTCTTCGAGAATTTCCCTTGCTGTCTTTGAACTCCTTCAGGTAATATTTCTTTTTTGCTAGTCGTATCGTAGCCGTTACTTTATTTCTAATTTTTCGGAGTTCCTCTTTAAGAAGTACATTATCCGGGTTTTTTCTACATCTTGCCCAAAGCTTGTCTTTTAAATAGCAGAGTTCCATTATGTCCTTATCGATCCATACGTTTTTATCTTTTCTTTTTTTTAGTTTTTTTCTTCTTTTTGAGTTTAAATAAATTCCTTGGAATGTTTCGACTAGTCGCATATATGTAGCGATATGATCAATTTCAATAAGCAGGTTCCAATCGTAATCTTGTATTAATCTGTCGACATTTTTGTTATCAAAAATAATTATATTATCACCTTAGGCCCGCGAGCTTTCAAAGATCTTCTCTTGCAGTAGTGTTGTAATTACAAAGTAATGATCTGCAACTTTTTGCTTGATCACCCCAGACAGTGTTCTCAATTCACTTACTCGGACTATAATATGATCAATACAACTCCGCGTAATCTTATCTCCTAGGCATTCTTCTCTTGTGTAGTCGTTGATAGCATTTTCCAACCCAAACTCAGCTAAAATATCTAGGTACCGAGATGATCCACACCTGAACAGATTTTTAACGTCAATGTTGAAATCACCCGCTAAAATTAAGTGAGGGTTATTATTAAATTTTTTCAAAAAAGTACTCAATTCGTCGCAAAAAGGAACTATGCTATCGGTTGGCGGCCTGTACACAGCACACACTGTAAACGACTCGTTTTGCCGGTATATTGACACTGTTACCACTTCTGCAGTAATAAATGTGGTCTCCACGCGCTCTGACACCCAGTCGTCCCGGACAAACGTCAATACACCCCCACCTCTACGTTTTTCGCGGCACAAGTAATGTGGACTGAAATTATTTAATTTGAACCCTTGACAGGCAGCTTGATCGACATTTATTTCAGTTAATATCAGAACATCCAGCTTACTCAACCTGTCTAATAAATAAACGTTCAATTGATCCCAGTGTTTTTGCAGACTTCTAATATTAATATGTAGCAGTGTTAATGCATTACTTTCATTCTCTACTGTTGTACGTTGTGTAAACGCATCCCAATCTGGGAATGACTGAAATGAGCTTTCCATTTCAACGAATCTTGTTCAAATCTCTTGCATTGTCAATTCGAATAGAAGCAGCTCCTTCTCTTTGCCTCACAAATATCTTACCATTGCGCATCCAAACAAATTTGTACGACTTTTCTTTAGCCACATTCTTTGTATCCCAAAACAGCCCCCGAAGAGCTCTAGTTAAGTTTTCGTTAATGAATACTCCTTCATTTCTGAGCGTTGTCTTTTTATCTGCCCACAAGTCCCTGTTCACTCTCTCCGTGAACCTAACCAGGATCGGAGGGATTTTTCCCTCTCTGGCCTTTAGCCTGTGCACGGCCTCGACTTGTTCGGGAGCGGGAACCGGAAGTTCAAGCTTTAATGCAAGGTCCTGAACAATCTTCATTACATCTTCCTGTCGTTGCTGCTTTATGCCGTGAATTTCAATATTTTTTCGACGAGAGTACATTTCCGCCTCGCCTAGTGCACTTCTAAGCTCGATCATCTCATGGGTATTTTGCTCAAGCCTCGTTTCCAGTTCTTCCGATTTCTTTCTCAACTCCCTCATTGTGTTTTCATGCGTTTTTAGCGTCGAGAGAACCTCATCATATTTGGTACTAAGCTCATTCAAGCTCTTTTCCATTCCTTCCACTGTCTTAGTCTGGTTCTCGATTTTCTCCATCATGACATCGCCTTTGCTCGACTGTGCACTAAGCGATTTTTCCACCCTTTCAATCTTTCCCAGCACGTGAGTCAGCTTTCTGTCTATCTCTGACATCCTAGTCATGATAGATGCCAAGTTACAATCTTGGGAATCCTGAGTCATCAGGTCACCCTCAATCGCTTCGACCGCATTCACTCTTGTCAGACTGTTTGATCGCCTAGTGTGTGTTTTGCATGTGGCACAATGCCAGGATTTCAGAACTTCACTAGTCATATTTTTAAACACTGTTTTGGTCGTACCGGAACATTTCCCTACGTGGTAGCAATTTTTGCATTCGACACACTCAATACACGGCGTATCTTTTGTAAAAGTTTTAAGGCATGCCAAACATTCAGCAGACCCAGACATTATGCAAATGACAAGAAAATAAACGCACAGTAAACAAGCAAACTGGCAGTCCGGCAGAATACAACGCCCGATATCTTTACATAGATAACGCTGTCTTACCTACAAGATGAAAAGCAGGCGATTATGTTCTGCACCGGCACAACGCCGGACTGCCATCAGGTGCCTTGGGACGGTTGCTTTTGTAGGCGCCAGCGCTGTCGTCGACTGACGTCACACTTCAAGCACGCCTCCCAGTTGTCACCGTCAGCTGGTTGCAGATTGTCGGGGCGCCGTCTCTTGCCGATGACAGTGTAGATGTGGGACGAGTTGCGTTTCTTGTATCGGCTGTCTACAAGATGAAAAGCAGGCGATTATGTTCTGCACCGGCACAACGCCGGACTGCCATCAGGTGCCTTGGGACGGTTGCTTTTGTAGGCGCCAGCGCTGTCGTCGACTGACGTCACACTTCAAGCACGCCTCCCAGTTGTCACCGTCAGCTGGTTGCAGATTGTCGGGGCGCCGTCTCTTGCCGATGACAGTGTAGATGTGGGACGAGTTGCGTTTCTTGTATCGGCTGTCTACAAGATGAAAAGCAGGCGATTATGTTCTGCACCGGCACAACGCCGGACTGCGTGATAAGTTCGACGGTTCGAAAAGCGTCGAACTTCTTAGCTTAACAAGTTCGAAAATTCGACTTCCGTCGAATTTTACGATATAGAAAATTCGAAATCTTCCGAACCTTCCGAATCGCTTGATTCGAACATCGAAACTTCGATTCGAAAAAAAGTTCGCGGCATCCCTAGTAGAGGGCCTCTGAAAACGCTCCAACCGATCCGCGGGAAATTGGCGAAGCGCGTCGAGCGAGCCGCATAAGTTTTCTGCACTGCCTTTTTCGGAGGAGTTTAATCTGAAGTCACTCGCAACATTTCAGTTTCAATAGTTGTGTTGGCGATGTTGTGGCAGTCACGAAAATGACTGTGCCAGTGCCACTTCGCAATAGAAAGTTCCGCGGATATCTCAGGGATGCGGTGCTGTTACAAGCGCCGTTACGAGCATCGAAGGCAGGCGATGCGATACAAGGCGGTGCCGTCGCTCAACCACGAAGACGAGTCCGAGTGCCAAACAAGCGCTCGCTATTTGCCAGGGAAAGGGGCGATAGGTTAAAGCATACCTTAGCAAGCCCACGGCAACAGTGGAACACTTCGCTCTGAACAAAGAAAAGAGTTGTGCTTACCGGACGTTTCAACTTTCCGTAGCCCTCCCGCTGTCAGCCAACGGTCACTGACTAGACGCGGCGTCTCCCAGACACCGTTTGACACTCTTGAACAAAGTACTAGTAAGAAACACCCATAACTGAGGTTGTTAAAAGGAAAAAATAAGCGCGAACCGGAACAACCACCGACAATGTACCGCCGCCGCCACTCCGAACGCAAAGCTATGGACTTTCGTCAAAAAGAAGACTTGAGCGGGGACATTTTGGACGGTAGCTAGCGCCGCCTGCCCCACGCACCCTGTTTCGGTTTCGTTTTTAAAAGCCGAAAAAGATAAAATCGCTTTATCGGATGCAAATAATACTTAAAACTACTAAAATCATCAGAACCTTAATTTGAAAGATAGATTGTAGATTCTGCTGTCTCTCGTTTTATTACAAAATTGTTTTTTTTTTTTTTTTTGCAAATGATTTTGTATTTTTGAATTTAATCATTTTTGCACGTGATTAAATATAAAGATCGGCGACTTGAATTTAGAGTATGATTGAAGTGGTTTGTGTGCCTAATTTTTGTCACTTTAGCTGCTGATATATGACGCACATTTTACGCCATATCGAAAGGAAAAGAGGTGCCACCCATGCGAGA